>WOVY01004165.1:122500-178631 GCA_013436015.1 Rhipicephalus annulatus
TCCCGCGGGTCTCCCTGGTCGGCCCCGACCACGACGCTGCAGCAGACCCCGCCCACCTGAAGCAATGTCAACTGCTGCAGCTAGCCTCACCCACATGAACGTCGTCGTGTAGCCCATCGACAATGTTTGCAGTCATGGCCAAGTGTGATGACGAAGACCGAAACTGGCACTCTGGCACAGCTTTGCGCAACGCTCCGCAAGAGGCCCCAACGCAGGTCGTCCGGTCGACTTAGAGGCACCGGCCTCCATACTACTGGACATTCTACCACCTATTGAGACAGGACTTTCCACTGAGTGAATCAACATCCAATCTGACCAGACGGAAGAGGATATGGGTGCAACGCATGCACTGCCTGAATCGGTAGAATCTCATTTTTGGAAGGGTTTCCGTCGAGGATCTTCCGCCAGTACGCAGCGTGGCTTCAAGAATCGCTGACTTTATAGCGTCCTAGAGCCCCATAGCGACAACGCTGCGCAAGTCACAGCACAGAATCCACGCCACAGGTCACCACGAGGACTTCCCCCAAGTTAGGGCAGATGCCTAATGGCACCGAAAAACATCCCTCAATCCGCCAAAAATTGCGCAGACGGCTGCATAAGATGCTACTTGTCTCGTTGCCGAATCCACCATTTCCTGCCCATTTTTCTAAAATGTTGTGAGACAAAGAAAAGCGTTCTGTGATCCACCTGCGACCTTGTCAATCCAGTCGGAGCCACCCGCCATAACCATCTCCAAGAAAACCACAGCAGCGCAGGCAACTTCTATTACGAGAATGCCTGCTCGGTCTACAAAAAGAAAATCGAAGTCGAACTGCTGTCTCTTAAAAGTCACGTCGTGGCCGTAGCTTTAGACAGCCACGCAACAGTCAATGTCGTCCCGTGGAGTCATCATCAACAAAAAAACCAACTAGGACCCAGTCCCCACCATGACATGGCGAACGACCCAGGCAATATAGCCAGTGTCGGCCGCTGGAACCAATTTCGACAAAGTTCCAGCGTGGTCGGGGCCGACCACGACGCTGCAGCCGACCCCGCCCACCTGAAGCAATGTCAACTGCTGCAGCTAGCCTCACCCCATGAACGTCGTCGTGTAGCCCATCGACAATGCTTGCAGTCATGGCCAAGTGTGATGACGAAGACCGAAACTGGCACTCTGGCACAGACGCGCATGCTAGGTGAGCGAGGAAGAAGAGGCAGAATAAACACAGCTGGTAAAGGATCAGGTGTTGTCTCTTGCTCTCTTCATTATATATATATATATATATATATATAATATATATATATATATATATATATATATATATATTTATATATATTGTGGTAAAGCCTTTGAACAGTGGGTCATCCTCTTCAGCGCCTTCTAGTGGGTCGCCCTTTTCTTGAGAAGAAGAGCAGCTCGTGCAGAGAGTTGATCCCCGCATTGACTGTCGCTGTCGTAAATCATCGCTCAGTGTCCGTCAATAAACCGCTTAACAATTTGGTGGAGAGTGCTGAGAGTGCTGTGCCCTTCAAACACCTTCGGTCAGCATTCGATGCCCTTGGAGCTTCGATCCCGTACCGTGCCTCCAACCATGTACCAATACGCCGCCCAGCAAACGCTTCCTCCTACGTCGCCGCCATGTCCCGGTGTCCCCCGCATCCGTGACCCTCCTGTATTCACCGGAGCGGATGGCACCGACATCGAGGACTGGCTGGCCATGTACGAACGCGTGAGCGTCCCCAACCATTGGGACGAGGCAGGTAAACTCGGCAACCTGTTTTTCTATCTCGCGGGTGTGGCCGGCATGTGGTACAACAACCACGCATCTGATTTCCCGACATGGTCCGCTTTTAAAACCGCTGTCGTCGACTTGTTCGGCCGCCCTGCCGGTCATAAGCTGCAAGCTGAACAGCGTTTACGTGAACGAGCCCAGCAGACCGGTGAGTCCTTCACAAGTTATATCGAGGACATCCTTGACTTGTGCAAGAAAGTCGACCTGAACATGTCAGAGGCTGACAAAATCACGCATGTTCTAAAATGCATCGCCGACGATGCCTTCACCATGCTCTTGGCAAAGAACCCCCGCACTGTGGCAGAAGTCATCACGTTATGCCAAAGTTACGACGAGCTGCGGCGGCAGCGCTTGATGTCCCGTCGCCCGCCACCACGTGATGCTGATCTCTCGGCCTTGTTAGCAGTTCCAGACCACGCAACCTTGCTCGCCGAAATCAAGTCGTTCGTGCGTGAGGAAGTTGCCCGCCAGGTCTCTCTACTGGCTTTTGCTTCCCCACAAGCTCAACAGCCATCAAGTACACTTTTACCTCCGCTCCGCCGAGCCATTCAGCAGGAAATCGCGGAGGTCGTCCCTGAATACCACCAGCCACCTCCTGCATCTGTGCCACTCAGCTGCGCCCAAGTTGTTGCCAGGCTGCCCCCACCGATTTTTGTCACTGTTCCGCTAAATTACACTGAAACCGTCGCGAGGCCCCAGGCCTTTGGAGAACCTGTCTCGCCTACATACGCCGGCGTCACCCACGTGCCCTGAGTGCCGCCTACCATGCACTCATATCAGCAGCCGGCTCGCCAATCGCGTTCTGCGACATGGATGCGACCAGCAAACCAATGGCGCACTGCTAATAATCGCCCCATCTGCTTTGCTTGCGGTTGCGTCGGTCATGTGGCACGATATTGCAATCATGTGCAGCAACCGCAGGTCGCCTCCAACTTTCCCAGCCAGTCAAGCCGCTCTTATGACAAACCGCCGCCTATGTCACCGTCGTCCCGCCCCGTTCCGTCTACCCGCCGTTCACCATCTCCACGACGTCACTCACTGTCACCGATGCGGCCACGTCCACTCGAGGGCGACCAGGAAAACTAGTCGTCGCAGTCCACGAGGCAAGGGCTGCGACGCTGTCGAACTGCGGAAGCCCTCAGAAAAGCCCGTCGAACGTGATAGACGTGCTTGTGGATGGTGTTCGTGCATCTGCCCTTGTAGATACTGGAGCCGCCGTATCCGTGATGGACAAAAAACTTTGCCGATTACTGCGCAAAGTGACCACGCCGCTTTGCGGGCTCTCCCTCCGTACAGCCAGCGCCCAAAGCATTCACCCTACAGCGATGTGCACAGCCCGCCTTATGATTCAGGACGTGATGTATGCGGTCGAATTCATCATAATTTCTTGATGCTCTCACGACGTCATCCTAGGATGGGATTTTCTCTCCCGCCACGACGCCGTCATTCATTGCGCACCTGAAGAAATAGAACTCGCGCCATTCTCCTCTTTGACGCCGGCCGACAGTCCATCCGCTGCAAGCAAGTTACTCGTCAGAGACGACACTCAAGTGCCTGCAAACTCGTCCGTTGCGGTGTCGCTCTACTGCGCAAGCCTTTCTGACACCACTGCACTCCTCTCGCCATCTCATCGTGTTTTCATAAAAAAAAGCTTGCTGGTTCCTTTCGCGACCGTGCAACTCACTCACGGCAGCACCACGCGCAAGTTATGGATCAACCCTATGACATGCACTGCCCAAGTTCCTGTACGCTTGGTGCTGTTTTGACATCTGCTTCATCATCCGATGATATATTCGGTCCCTGCATACCCGACGACCTTACGCAGGGCCAGCGTTCCCAGCTTTTGGGCCTGTTGGAAGAATTCCGCTCTTCTTTCGATGTCGCTCAACCTTCTCTCGGCCGCACATCCACTGTTACTTATCGCATCAACACAGGCGCACAGCCACCGCTGCGGCAACGTCCATATCGCGTATCTCTCACAGAACGCCGTGTAATCAACGAGCAAGTCGACGACATGCTTCGCCGCGATGTTATTCGCCCCTCTAGCAGCCCCTGGGCATCTCCTGTCGTTCTCGTTACGAATAAGGACGGTTCTGTGCGGTTCTGTGTGGACTACCAACGCCTCAACAAGATCACTCGTAAGTACGTGTATCCTCTACCGCGGGTTGATGACGCGATTGACAGCCTGCAAGGAGCAGAATTCTTTTCATCCCTCGATTTGCGCTCAGGGTACTGGCAAGTACCTATGGCTGAGGACGCTCGACCAAAGACCGCTTTTGTCACCACCGATGGCTTGTACGAGTTTAACGTTATGCCGTTTGGGCTGTGCAATGCGCCCGCCACCTTTGAGCGCATGATGGATACAGTTCTTTGTGACCTGAAATGGCACACGTGCCTGTGCTACCTCGATGACGTCGTCGTTTTCGCTCCTGACTTCCCGACGCACCTTCAACGCCTTCGGCATGTTTTAACGTGTCTGAGAAACGCCAGTCTGCAACTGAACCTAAAGAAGTGCCAATTTGCAGCTCGGCAGCGGACAATACTCGGCTACGTTGGGTCCAAGGACGGAATTCTCCCTGATCCAACCAAGCTTCGGGCCGTGACCGAGTTCCCCAAGCCGACATCCGTGAAGGAACTGCGCAGTTTCGTAGGACTGTGTTCCTACTTTCGGCGCTTCATTCGAAACTTCGCGACTATGATATCGCCGCTGACGAAGCTTCTCGGAAGTAACGGGCCTCTCCATTCGTGGTCATCACAGTGCGACGACGCTTTCAGAACACTTCGTCGTTTGTTGACGTCGCCTCCCATACTCCGCCACTACGACCCTACGGCCCCTACAGAGGTACACACAGATGCCAGTGGTGTCGGCCTCGGCGCTGTCCTTGCGCATCGCAAACCAGGGTTCCCGAAATATGTCGTGGCGTACGCGAGCCGTACGCTTACTAAAGCCGAGACTAATTACACAGTCACCGAGAAAGGATGTTTGGCAATCGTCTGGGCCCTTGCAAAGTTCCGACCTTATTTGTATGGTCGCCCATTTGATGCCGTCACCGACCACCACGCACTATGCTGGTTGTCGTCATTGAAAGATCCCTCAGGCCGTCTCGCCCGGTGGGCACTTCGCCTGCAAGACTATGACATCCGCGTGCTGTACCACAATGGAAGGCAACTTGCTGACGCCGACGCCCTGTCGCGCTCTCCCTTGCCTGACGACAATGCCAACAACTCAGCGTCTCACCTTGCCGATTCTTCGATTAGCATTCATGCTATTGCTACTGAACAGCGCAAGGATCAATGGATTGCCTCACTGATAGACTTGCTGACTGATCCATCCACTCCATCCACTCGCGCGTTGCGTCGTCAAGCCCACCATTTCGCCGTTCGCGACGACCTCCTCCACCGACGCAATTACAACGGTGACGGCCGCCAGTGGCTACTAGTCATACCTCGCAGTCTGCGCTCGGACATATGCGAATTCTTTCATTCTGATCCACAGTGTGCGCACTCCGGGGTATCGAAGACTTACCACCGCATTCGCCAACGGTACTTTTGGCGCGGCATGTACCGCTACGTGCAGAAATTCGTTCGCTCCTGCATAGAATGTCAGCGCCGCAAAACTTCAACGCACCTGTCGCCGGTAGGTCTGCAACCTCTACCTTGCCCCGCCAGGCCGTTTGGGCGCGTTGGCATCGATTTGTATGGGCCACTTCCACTAACGTCGGCTGGTAACCACTGGGCCATTGTTGCTGTGGACCACCTCACGCGATACGCCGAAACGGCCGCTCTTCCCGCGGCTACAGCGAGCGATGTGGCTTCCTTTCTGAAACAACGATTTATTCTGCGACACGGCCCACCCCAGGAACTGCTCAGTGACCGAGGCCGTGTCTTCCTGCCTGAAGTCGTTCAAGCCATTCTCAAAGAGTGCAACGTTGTTCACCGCAAAACTGCTGCTTACCACCCGCAGACGAATGGCCTCACAGAACGCTTCAACCGTACGCTGGGCGACATGCTCTCCAAATACGTCGCCGCCGATCATACAAATTGGGATTCCATTCTACCCTTCGTCACCTACGCATATAATACCGCCCCTCAGAGCACTAGTGGCTTTTCACCTTTCTTTTTATTATATGGAAGGCACCAGTCACACACCATCGACACGATACTTCCGTACAGGCCAGATCCGTCTGAGAGGGCACCTATTTCTGCTACAGGCAAGCTTGCTGAAGAATGTCGAGAGCTTGCGAAGACCTTTACTGCGCATGATCAATAACGGCAAAAAAGCATTCGTGCTGACGCCAGTACTACTGCGCCCACATTCCTCCCTGGAGCGCTCGTCTGGATCTCGATCCCTACTACTGCAACTGGCCTATCTTCAAAACTATTGCCTAAATACGAAGGCCCCTACCGTGTCGTCAAATGCACTTCCCCAGTCAACTATTTGATTGAACCCATCGAACAATCTTCGGACATTCGTCGTCGAGGACGCGACATTGTTAACGTGGAGCACCTCAAGGCCTACGATGACCCGCTCATTGAAACCAGCTGTTAAGTCGCCAGGCGGCTCCTTTTTCATACCCGGGGTAGTTGTGGTAAAGCCTTTGAACAGTGGGTCAACCTCTTCAGCGCCTTCTAGTGGGTCGCCCTTTTCATAAGAAGAAGAGCAGCTCGTGCAGAGAGTCGATCCCCGCATCGACTGTCGCTGTCGTGAATCATCGCTGAGTGTCCGTCAATAAACCGCTTAACAATATAATTATATATATATATATATATATATATATATATATAATAGTTTTTTTGTATATATATTTTTCTAACATATTATCTGTGCCGCCCCCCTTCACAATGCCCTCGAGGCCTCTGTAAGGTACTGTAAATATATATATATATATATATATATATATATATATATATATATATATAGGCATGGTGGTTGAGTGGCCGTAGCGTTGCAAGCAGTCAAGTAGATTATCCGTGAGCGGTCACAACGTGGTTTATTTCGGCGTTCCGGCCTAGGTCTGGCCTTCATCAGGATTTAGGGTACAGTTTTCAATCAAAAGGTGGCACGAAAATCTGCTCAGTTCCAAAGACTGGGTGAGTAAAGTGTCTTGATTTTGATGCATAAAGCCAATGAGGAGTTTTCCAACTCGTATAGCTCTGTCGTAGCTGTGGGTGGAAACGGGTACTGTCAGTGAGTGTACAACTGTTTGTTGAGACCTGGTTTAGAAAAATTGATGACCTGCGTGCTGCGTCACGTCGCCGATTGCCGTATTGTCACTGCGCGTGCAAGGAGAATGCTCAGGCCTAGGAAAGGAGCGCTGGCATTGGTTTTTGACATGGAGGCTGTGCGCGGCACGCAGCTCTGTAATATTCAGAAAACGTGATCGCTGCGGTCTACGCTACGAATCACCAAGTTTGTGTGGGGTGTGTAAAAAACGTTGGAGCCTGTTTACTGGCCTTTTAAGGGCTTGGAAAGCACACTCACACTCGTCAGTGTAAGTGAAGGCCGTTCTTGACGTCGCAAGCTTGTGTAACGGCCCCGCAATGGCAGCAATGTGACTGATGAAGCGGCGGAAGATGCTAGGGCTAAAGAACTTCGCAAATGTATTTTATTGCCTGGACGAGGAAAGCTAATTTCTACAGCAACCTTCTCGAGGTCGGGTCAAACGCCATCTTTGCAGAGAAGGTGACTATTCTTTGATGCCTGCGTTGGCGAAGTCGCACTTTGCATTGACGTGAAGGCCAGCATTCGAAATGCACGTTGAAACATCGTCCTAACGCTCAAAGTGCTGAAGAAAAGAGGAAGAATAAATTACAATGTCGTCTAAGTAACATAAGCTGATTTTCCACTTGAGACCACGTAGGACAGAATATATCACGCGCTCGAATGTTGCTGACGCGTTGCATAAGCCAAAAGGCAAGACGTTAAACTCTGAAAGTGCGTCAGGCGGTGCAAGCGCTGTTTTCTCTTTGTGTGTTATGCACATAGCTATTTGCCAATACTCGGATTGGAGGTCGAGACTAGAAAAATACTCTGCGCCTTGTAGGGAGTCGAAGGTATCATCTATCCGTGGCAACGGGTAGATATTCTTTTTCGTGATCTTATTGAGTGATCTGTAATCAACTCAAAAACATACAGAGCCATCTTTTTTCCAGACCAACACCACCGGAGGCGACCAAAAACTAGAATAAAGTAAAATATTACACCGTTTGAGCATGTCGATGGCCTTTTTCTTATGATTTGCCGTTCCACCGAAGACACACGATATGGGTGGCGGCGTACGGTGGTGCTGCCTTCCCTTTTGATTATCTGCCCTGACACGGAGGTGCAGTCCGGAACCTTGAAATGTATGTCAAAAGAAAGGATACACTTTTGGAGAAGGTCTAAGAGGTCTTTGTGATGAGTGGAGTGCGCGTTCAAAGTGCGCGCCTTTGGAGAGTGCGCGTCATATAAACAGAAGAGAACAGAGTGCACGCGAGGTGCTGCCTAGACAACGACGATGACGACGGCAGTGAAGACGTCGAGTGCATGAGGACGCGTGGCTCCCCGGCCCTACTGAAACGGTCCGTATGAAATCTTACGGAAAATATATGGACTCCGTAACATTTCCTTATGCTACATACGGAAAACGTAAGGAGTTTTATGGAAATATACGGAAGTTTATGGCATTTACGGAAAGCTTCTTATGGAGTATACGGAAGGATAAGGAAATTGTATGGCGTATACGGAAAGCTTTTTATGGAGTATACGGAACGATAAGGAAACTTATGGAGCATACGGAGAGTTCATTATGGAAGATATGGAAGGATAAGGAAAGTGTATGGAGTGTACAGAAGCTTTCATAAGGAAAATGCAGAATGTAAGGTCTTACGGAAATATACAGATTTTGTAAGGCGCTTACGAAAATGTGCAATAGTGTATGAAAGGCATGTGGATTGTTGCAAAAATGTGCAAACTCTACAGTTGTTGTCACATTTTCAGCAGGAAATCCGAGCTCTATAAAGTTTTAAATGAATTCACAGTGACATATATAGTACAAAAGAGTAACGCAGGCTAGTCTGTGTTGTCAGTCACCGCTGTTCGCCCTTTTCCAGAATGAATACAACTTCTGCAGATGACCAAATGCTAAAGTCTGTCAAACGGAAAATGTGTCATTCACAAGGAATGACAATAACTGTCAATTTACTTGCATGCTGTCATACGAAAACAAATCAAGCAAAAAAGCATAACTTCAAGGGCTTGTTTTTTGGTAGAAACAATAAAAATGAGAACTAAATTCAATGTGAAAGAACATGTCAATATTAATGAAATTGTTCTCATTAACATTGGCAAAGAGAAATGCCATTTTAAAATATCGACCATGAGCTTAGCTCTCCTGAGCACCGACAAAAGAAATGAAAATCTATGAAAACTAATTGCATGTAGCCTAAAAATAATTTTTATTGATAGTATGTGCTCCTACACTATAAATACAGCTATACACAACATGCCACAGCTTCACGACAGAAACGAGGTAGGGGCAGAGGGAGTGGTCAGAAAAATAATTAGGTATGAGAGCACAACTGATATGTACGGACATATAATGGTGCTTATCATTGATGCTCGGATGGTCGTGTATAGAGCTGGGTTGTTTTGAGATTTTCAAAAGCATTGTTTCAGACCACCATGCAGATTACACTTTAATTGTAGTGCTACATAAGACACAACTTATGGGCCAGAATAAGAAGACTATAGGTTAAACAAATGCTTTAAAATATATCATATCATGGTTGCATGGACGCATACAAGCTATGTAAAGCGCAATAAAGTGAGGACGCATGAGCTTCTCTTGATGCTTCAGTTCTACATAGATGCTTCAACTGTGCTGCAAAGAAATCTAACCAATATCTGTGTGTGCAACATTGTCCATTTTAAACTATCTATATGTATATATATAATTCGTACTGCGAGTCAAGCTACGTAGCACTCCATAACTCTTCCTTTTATTAAAGGCAATTTTTCAAACAATCAACGTTATTCATTTTCTGTCTCATGACTTCGTGCCCGCAATTCTTGGTTTGGCTCGATCACAATTGTGCAGCCCTTATTTTGGAGGAATCAAAAAACATCAACCAAAATACATTTTGGAACTGCTTCTCGGTGATATTGCCTTCCCTCAACTGCCACAGCTTGAGATGAGTCATATAGCAAGTCTCGCGCATACCTAGGGCCTACCCTTGAAGAAACTGGTCCGGCTGTGAAATGCTGAGTTTTATCTCAAATAAATTTTTTCGTTTGAGTTATCTCACTTCTCTAGTCCCTTCACAATCAAGCAGACCCGATGTTGCCCTTAGTCCTTACTTTTGTTATATTATAAAATAAATTAAAAAATTAATAACGAAAATAAACATACTAATAACTGTTGCGCAAAAAACACAGTCCCACATACGTACTTGAACGCAATATTGCTTTTATTTTGTTTTAGAACCTAAGGCATTAGAAAAGATAACAGTACAATAAAAACGTTGAAAAAAATTTGACTTGGCGGGACTCGAACTTGCGCCACTCAGGTGATCTCGTGTACGTAAACTCGGAGCGTTAGCTTGCTAAGCTAATCGCCGTGGTGGGTGGTGTGCGTTTAAGTTATGTATATAAATTTGCTTTTTACACGCTATGTGTTCGCATATTTATGTACGATATGCGATCGTATCTATTGTTGTGTGCATATGTTTTGTGATTGTATATACGTCACATGCTTTTCGCATGTCTTTCAACTATAGATTGCTGCCCCGCCGCGGATGAACACAAGTATTTTTACACCCACACACAAGCTTGAGCAGTTGAAGGTTGTTTCCCGGGGCTCTCTTTCGATTGAGTCGGCCACCACAGGGAATTAGAATGATACGCCATTAATCCCTGCATCTAGCTGTATTCCACTTAGTAGCTCTATCGCTTGATGACAAATCGAGCGCGGGGTGCGACGCTATTGCGCACGACCATGCCTCGCGTAGCGGCGATGTCAGCTGATTGCGCCAGCCGGCTTGCTTCGATTTGCTTCAGAGCAAAGAAATGTCATACCTTTAAAGATTGCGTACTGCACTATGTCAAAATGTTACTGCTTGTAGCCATCCTATGATTCATTGAGAAATGATAACTCTGATATCACTACTGTAGAGCTTTGCGTCGGCGACACGCACCGAACGTGAAACCGCACTACGTTAGTCGTAGAAGCAGTAGGAGGCTGTCGTCTGCTAGAACAAAAACAAAACAGACCTTTGAAAATATTCATAGGTTGTAACTTGTTTTTTGAATAACCGTTTATCAGTTTTAAAGTTATTTTGCCAGATAACGTACTTTTTTTCAGTTTATAGCAGCGACAGATTTTTTTTTTATTTTCCTCACATAGATATCCAAGTCAAATCCATTCACAGCTAAAGCCACATGTTGTTTGTCTTCTTTGTTAACGTAGGCATACCGTTTCGTTGCATCTCTCATGTGTTCGCGCTGCTACACACGAGAGCACGAAATGTTAAATTTACGCAAGGAAGGGCCGTTCCTCGTTCGTAAGATGTGCTAAGATTGCGCCCTATTCCCGCGGTTGTTCGAGTGCGGATCAAGTGCGAGTCGTCCAAGGAATGGGCGGGTTGGGCGGGCGCTCGAAGGACTCCGAGGTGACGGCTGACGCCTGTGGTTGCTTCCCTCAGGACAGTGTGAAAGAAACTAAAGGTAAGGAGGACACTTTTTTATGTAGACCAAGTATGCCACTCAGTGCAAGTGTGTGTTGCTGCACTCGAACGAGGCGTCGTGAAACGGCAACCTTACGCGGCTTTGCGAGTGCGGTTGCCGATTCGCTTTGACAACGCTAACGCCAGCAGAGCCATGGCGCATCGGCGCGGCCATACTGGAGCTAATTCAAGACAACTGCGGCAACATGCATGTGTATGGTGATCGATTTTTTCATATGTGCAATGTAGTGAGGAAGACGCACATGGCGCTTGCTACGTTGTTGATTAAACGAAGCCTGCAGTGCCATTTGATGCAAAGCAGCATTTTGTTTACGTTCGCGGGCGATACAATTTGTAACTTGGCTCGATTCACCTAGCCAACCGCCTAAGTGGGTTAATTAGCATACGTTCACGGTAGAGCGTTATTAAGCCCCGAAACAGTGGCGTGTGCTTGTTGAAAGATGTAATGTGTGTGCCTAGTGTAGAGAGAGAGAGAGAGGTGTTCGTGCAATCTGCATGTGTACCTGCAAGACGCTTCTGCTTGTAACTAATAATGTACCGGCCAGCACCTACATTGTACGCCTGACTTTGAAGAAAACTTGCATGCACAATGTGAGATTTTGTAATCTGCCAGAGTTGCTTTTTGTAAAATAATACACTGCCAGCATGTTCAAAACATGTTTCGCTGCTGTGTGGCAGGGGTGCGGTTATCACGCTGTTGTGTAGTTGCTGATGCAAGCACCCATAGTTTTGATGCGTTAATATCCCTATCGGAAAAATTGCCATGGTGGATACTGGAAAACATGGTGGGCGTAGTGGAAATAATAGTGGGCATAGTGGAAATAATAGTGGGCATGGTGGAAATTATGATGGCTATGGTGGGACGTAGTGGAAAACATGGTGGTTATGCCGGGACATACTGGGTGGTATGGTTTACAGATGATGGGTAAAGTGGAAATGATGGTGGAGAGCAGAGGCTAGATAGTGGGCAATAATGGGACACTCTGTCCACCATTGCGATAATGCTGGGTAGCCCTAAGCATATGGTGGGTGGTGCTTATTATGGTGGGCTACATGGTGTACCAAGTTGAGAAACTCTTCCCACCATTGCGATAATGCTGGGAAGCACTAAGCAGATGATGGGTGCTGCTTGTTATGGTGGGCCACATGGTGTACCAAGCTGAGAAGCTCTGCCCACCATCGCGATAATGCTGGGAAGCAGTAAGCAGCTGATGGGTGGGCTTATAATGGCGGGCAATTTATATAGTGTACCAATCTGGGATCAGTACACTACATGTTCTACCACCATGATTTCCACCAAAGTTAGGCCTACCGACCGAGCCCGTACAATTGTGTTATCCGTGCTTCCGGGTTTCAGAATACACGATTTCGACGATTACGTATGATAATACAGCGCAGCCTTGGCATCAATTACCCTAAATGAAGCATTTTTCATTGTGTATGGTGTCCGCTCAAGAAGCAACAAACATCGATGCGACGCGATTAAAACACTCCCAGAGAACGTAATTAAGTGTCTTCTCACCGACAGCCGCCGGTCGCACTCGCCGGCACTTCTCTAGCTTTTGTACGAGAACTCAGACGTGGCGATTCGAATGCTTGGTGAACCAACATGAAGCGTAATGATTCCGGCACACTGCATTCGTTTCGGCCAAGCCGTTATGAAGTTGCTTTAGTGAAAAATCTACAGAAAGCGGCGCTGGCGCGACCGCTTTCTACATTGCGCGAAAAGCATCCCAATACTCAATCAAATAAAATAGGCAGGCGTATCTATGGAATGAGCCTAGAGGCGTCATAAAGCGTGAGCAGATGTCACCCTTTAGACCGAACGCGAAACGGATATTAAACTTGGCAGACCCCGCCTGTAAACTGTTGCTGCTCCCCAGTCCACTTGGTTTTTTTCTTGAAGTTGTGAATTGTAAAAAAAATATAGCACTAGTGCCGTTAACATAGTGGCAATCGTTACAGGCCGCCGTTGCTTGTGTTTAGTAAATGTGCAATTTTTAGTAGCAGGCGTAGATCTTGTCTATGTTGTGTACACGACAAACATAACTTAAGTTGAATTGTAAGTTTGTATGCCAACTAAGTGTTTAACACCCATACAACGTCATGTTGGTGTGGCGCAGTGCTTAGCGTCTTCGAATGAGAATCTGCTGGTTGCACGTTCGAATCCTCCGTGGCGGTTTCTTTTTTTTTACGGGACGGGTGTTTTTTATACTGTTTTTATAGAATTCTTTTTTTGTTTTTTGTGGCAGCTCGTCACGGTGATTATGACGTCATTTCGCGCTCAAGTGTTGCCGGCACTGCAGCACCCACCATGCCCACCATGCGCCATGGTGGGCGTTTCCCACCATTCACCCACTACACCAATCCACTATAATGGTGGGTGGTGGTTTCCACCATGCCCACCATTCGTTTTTTTCCAATAGGGATTTCTCATCTAACTCATCAGGTGTTTGGCTGTTTCAGCACAAACAAGGTATCTTCCAGCCCGGTGACCATGCAATTTTTTTCTGCACACAGCGCAAACACCGAGATGTACCCACTCGCAGATGGTCGCGTCAAGTGCATATTTACCTTGACTAAAATATCGAATCAAGTTTTTTCATCGACCGGTCCCTGCCCTGAGTGCTAACGTCTTGGCAAACAAGACACATTGTTATGGACACTGCACACACCACACACAATATTCTCAGTTGAACCGATATTCTCAATACCTTTCAATGCACACTACATGCCGCAATCAACAGTGCACATTTTTGAAGACTATGCCGCTGTTCCTTGCACAGGCCATTACGTGTGTTCACTTCTTCAAGATAAACAGACAGCGTGGCAAATATTTTACCACACAGTTTACCACACAGCTAGAAGTTTGCTGACACATACTACAGCTAATGTCGACATTGTAACGTGAAGTGTAAGCTTTGAAAAATTAAAACTTGTCCCAAGCACCGCACGACTGTACCGGGCTGAGCCACCAGCGGGAGTGTTTTTCCAGCAACACCTTTTACATGTGCCAGTGACATCATGCTGTGACGTACCTTGGTAGGGGCCTATCGCTGCATACTTTATGTGAATGAGGGTCCTGTTAGTGAAAGCAGGCATTGTTGATTTCGTAACTTGTTCATTCCCAACTGGACCTTCATTTGCACGAGTTGTCGGACTGATATTCAGGCGAACTTTTGTGCAATAAATTGTACAGTTGGGAGTCTGTGCTTGCCCCATACTGTTGTTACTGGTGTTTCTTGTTGTTACTTTGCACTGCTCATTACTGCTCACCTACAGAAACTAGCCTATCTTGCCACTGTTTTGGACAAGATGCAGCTGGCAAGTGCGATAGTGTTCATAACTCTAAATTCTCAAGCAAAAATTATCAATTCATATTTAGTTAGTTGCATTCATATCTGTACATTATAAGAAATCATTGATTAAACATGAATCCATGTTCCTTCACATAATGCTCACAACTTTTATATCAAATTGAATGGTGTTTATAAAAAACGTGGGTTTTAGCTAAACTTCATGCTCTTTTCTCGAACAGCTGACAAATCCCTATTGCATGCTTACTTGCCATGAATTGGACTGTGTTTGAAATACATTGCAATTCTTCACCGGACTGCCAGTACACTTCACATTGGGGGAACATTTATTAACCATGGATTGATTAATTAAGAACGGAAAGAAAGAAGCGGCAGGCCTGGATACTTGATAATGGCATCCGTTTTGCTACCCAGCGCATTATCATGCAAACTTCATATAGAGTGGTTATGCGTCTTACATGTGTGTCTGTAAACCAAGAACTTTGGGTAGAACTATATTTATCTTACAAATGGTTGCAGGACTGTGGAGGCTGTAGGTCTGCTTAGGAATGGTGGAATCCCTGGACATGTGTTCAACCTTGCTGCATCAGCTCCTTGGTGTTTTCACGGCATCTTTACAGATGTGTTGGGTGAGTAAAACAAGCAGGTTTCAACACAAGGAAAAGTATAATATGGCAGCACCTCTTGTGCGTGCCTTACATCCCAAGTGTGTCAAATATTTATCTTGCACCTTGTGGCCTGTAATTTTTAAAGAGACACTTCTTTTTGCTTTATATTTGAGTCTTGATGCTTCGACAGCAATGTATTTGTGCTTGACAGCAAGTGTTCTTGAACAAATAACTGATCTCAATAATGACAAAACATTCTTCATACTTGGTGCTTAGCATAAGCTAGCACATATCTGTAGCAGATTCAAACATTCATTTTTTGCTGGGATGATAATGGGCAAGTAGCAAAGGCAAGTTCAGATTGGAGTGGTCGGTGACGTCTGTTTAGGCTCTGCCATATTGCTTTGCAGCCAGAGTTACTTGTGGCGACATATACAATGAAGCCACATGACGTGCATTCTAAATGAGATTACCATATCGCATTTCACTGCATCTTAATATGTGCCAAACAAATGCAGATATCATTAGCTTGCCACTATAAAGGGATCCTAAACCAACACAAGGTTGAAATTTAGTCGTGGTGTTGCAGCTGTGTACGACTCTACAATGGATGCATAGCTGTGATAATTTGTCTATATGTTATCTCAATAGTAATGTTACACATATTGTGCGATACAAAAGAGGTCCTCGCTTATTTTGCTTTTTTTCGCTATGCTTCTTTCTTGTCTCTTCTTGCCATGTGCTCCTCCTCACTGTACAAGGAGCAAGAGCAGTGGGCACACAAACACGTATTTAAAAAAAATGTTGTAAGGTGAGCACTGAGAAGCTGAACACTTTCAAAAGGCTCAAAAAGGTAAAGGTATTGTTTCTAGCTACTTTTTGGGCACCCATAGCTAGTTGTGCTGCTGCAGTTAAAAAAAAGTTAAATGTTAAAAATTATTTGGAGGTGGTTTGCCACCCATAATTGCAGTTACATACAGAACTAGGTTTCAATGCGTAAGCAAAATCTGTTCACTCTAAATCAATCCTAATGATATCTGAAATTCAGGAAATATTCACAGAAAAGCTCAGGAAAAGGCTAAGTGGTTGCCCCTTGAACGTGAAGGAGATACCCTTTTTCTAAAAGGTGAATAGACAGTCTAGTAGTCTCGATATTACATGCACTATAAAATATCCTGGTGTGGTGCTTTTCATGCATGTTATAATGAGAGGGGTTTTTAATAGAACTGTTGTCACTTTGCCCTGCGTTGCTGAAATTGTTCACATAGTTATAATACATGAATGACTTTATGCCTTTTGATTTTATGCAAATGGTTGGCTTACCCAGTCGGTTTAACTTGATTTGGATAAAATCATAAATGCTCTAAAAATTTTTTTACTATACAGCAGGTTTATTTTTAAAATACGCGACCATTGATTAATAGTGCTTGTTTAATCCTTCACTATCACCACTCTAACTACACCTGCTACAGTGCATAGTGTGACAAAAGTAATGGTACTTAACATTACTGGCAGCATACACTTTTATGTCTCAAAATAGGTTAAAAAGCCTGGTAAAAATGTGTGTACGTTTTTTTTTTCGCTCCAACTAAATATTTTGGTCTACTCAAAGTAGGTTCCACTCTTTTAAGTTCCTCAAACTTTTAGGTGTTCAAAAGAAGTATCAATGCCATATACTTTCTTTGTCAGCCTACTCACCACTCTAATAATGAGAATTACCCGACAACATTACCCAGTAAAATAAAGGGATGTTATAAAAAGTAATGTCAATTCAATTGTCAAAAAACGTTGCCAAGTTACGTTTTTGTTCACTTTTCTTTTCACAATTTTGTTAGTTACTTTTGATAACATCCCCTATAGTTTGTTTGGCATCATTTTCTGCTAGTTCTCATTATAAGGTGTTCAACAAAGACAACAAACCCTTAAATTTATAGTTCTTTCCTTTACTCATGAATCTGAAACAGTGAATCTCAGTAATCTTAGCGGTGTGTGACTTTTTTTTTTTGATCAGTTGTGCATGTGTTCAAGTACATGCATTTAGGTGGGAGGGCGAACTATTGCCTCCTCCTGTGACTAGCTTTCTGAGAACTGACAGATGCATAATGCTGCCAAAGAAGTATACGGATATTGGAAGTAATCGTTACGTAATTGCAATCGTAATGTAATTGCCAGTAGGCAAAAAAAGGTGTCCCACACTCGCCATAATGGTTACAGGCAGCGCTGACTGACTCTTCCATGTATAAATACACATATATACCGTACAAAATGGAAGAGGGATAGCCGCCACGGTAGCTCAGTTGATAGAGCATCAGACATGTTATTCGAAGTTCGCAGGCTCGGTCCCTGTACAGGGCAGGTTATCTTTTTTTTTCCTGCCCCGCCACGGTGGTCTAGTGGCAAAGGTACTCGGCTGCTGACCCGCAGATCGCGGGTTCGAATCCCGGCTGTGGCGGCTGCATTTCCGATGGAGGCGGAAATGTTGTAGGCCCGTCTACTCAGATTTGGGCGCACGTTAAAGAACCCCAGGTGGTCAAAATTTCCGGAGCCCTCCACTACGGCGTCTCTCATAATCATATGGTGTTTTGGGGACGTTAAACCCCACAAATCAATCAATATCTTTTTTTCCTTCTACTTTTCTTTCTTCACAATTACAACACTTCTATTCTTCTTGAAGATTTTCTGGTGTAAAAAAGGTACCTTATAATCTGAAGAGGCAAACAGAATGTGCCAGTGTACAAGTTAGCTCTTGTAGTGGTTACTAGTAAGATATGTTTTGAAGAATAAATCATTCTGTCACTTGCCTAAAGAATGGCTACAGGACATGGCGCTGGATGCACTTTGTTATTTTTGAATCAAGCTATCTTGTATTCTATTTTTATTAATTACATGGGATACACATGACGGTATCACACACTTTAACGCCACAAAGATTATGCAGCGATTATGCAATGTTATAAAGATTATGCAATGTTATAAATGTGAAATTGCATAAGGATAAGGTGAAAACTGCACCCTCAAAGAGAACGCACAGAAAGCACAGGGTGCAGGCGTCATTCCTTCTGCCCGTGCTTTTCAAGTGTGAGCTGTTTTCACCTCGTTCTGATCAACTAACTAGATTGAGATGTGTTGTTATAGTGCAAGAGGATGATCCACGGGAAACTAGGCTTGTCTCAAAGTCTGTGTGTGTCTTTCAACCTATATGGTGCCCGGTTCAAGAGTTCATGCAGACCAGATCGTGTAAAACAGGACCTTGTAAAATGGACCGTGTAAATAAAATGGACCATGTAAATAAACAGGATGGTGTAAAATGTAGTTTTCGTGTGCAACTGTAGTTGTGGTTGTGCTGAATGACCTTTCTTTATATACACTACATAACAAACTTGCTTCTTTAGAGTCGAGTGCATCTTCGAATCGATTGCAAATGTTTGCATATACGAGGCCTTAAGTTTTATAAGAAATTCCTCAGTGTGCCACGAGGAAATGTGTGTTCAGCGAAAATTTGTATATCATTATATACAACTCTTAAAGCCTCGTCTACAACTTTATGCAGGTTGACCTTGAGCAGAAAACGAGGAGCGGCAGCAGCCCCCAGAAAAGAGCAAGCACCCTCCAAGCTCCCGAAGCTCTCTTCGACAGGAACAGCAAGATCACTGTGTGGCATTGAAAACCATTGCAAGGAGTGCCTTATCAGTACACTGTGCTGCTCTTTCATCGCAGACGACGAAGTTGACCACTCCAGAGGAACTTCACGCTGTGTATTGTGAGTGCTTCAGTGGTTTTGTTTTTGTCCAGCCAACAGTTAAGAAATCATGTGTCAGATTCAGCCAGGATGGCTAGAGGGAGTCGGGCAGGCATGTTTGGACATTTGTCTAGCCAAGTAGTGCCAATTTTCGCACTGGTCCTGTTGGAGTTACTGCCACAATCACAGAAGCTACGTCACCTCTCTAAATGTACAAATGTGTCGGGGAAGATTAGCTGCATTAGGTTTTTCTATAACTGATAGCTGCCAACATTCTTCATTATACAGGAGTTTTGTTCCTCACTTATGGGTGTAAAGCCCTCTACAGAAAAAATGCAACACGTCTACTTCCAGAAGACTCCAAGGCCCTACTTGTAGGTTTTTTCGGCTTGTATCATAAGCACCTCGTTTGGGGTACATGAACGTTTTATAAACATGTACAGCGAAAATTTTGGTTGGCTGGTCGTTTTGTCGTTATCTTGTTCCTCGCAGTATTCTTAAGCATGTTGTGCATTACGTTGTCAATCTGGTTCATGTGCATAGAAGACATTACGAAGTTTCAGTCTACAGTATAAAAAGCCTGGAAGCAAGCTATCAATAATTTTTTAACAGAGTTGCTTAATCTGATACATGATACATCACTAAACTTTCGTGCATATTCATCAATGTAAGCTCGTCTTAGTGTTATCCAAAATGAAGATGTGAGTCGACAGATGGAAACATCTAGTGGGGTAATCAGGGTGAACAGTAGAAGTGCTTCAGACAGGCTGGCCAATGTTGCGATAGGAGGACCTATTTTTTAGAAGTCACCTTGTCATCCTTGGCGTGTTAGTTTAAATGGGGTCAATAATGACATCATCTTTTGGTATAGGCGTGTGTGCCTGTTGGAAATGTTTGTCTGAAAAAAAAACCTATAACGCAGAAGAGTGCAGCCCTTGCTTATATTCAAGTTAGGTTGCGCTGATACAAAGTGTTCTCCTGTCGGAGGTTGGGGGTAAGGAAAGCAAAAAAAGATAAATGATAGAAAAGAAGAAAAAAGAAGAAAGAAAAGGGGAATACAAAGTCAAAGTAGTGCTACACTGCTCCTACTTTGCATCCTCCCTTTTCTTCTTTTTTTCCTTGTTTTTTTTCACCTTTTTTGTTACATTGGCATTGTCCCATGTAGTGCATGAATCAATGACACATGGCTTTGCTATAGCAAAGATGCCTATGTGGTGTTGGATTGAACAGTGCATTGTACTTCATTTAGTTAATTACAGACTGATCAGTCTTGCAATAAGTTCTTCCTGTCTATCACCACACACGTTCAATTGAAAAGTTTGTGCTTGGCTCTTAGTAAGCTGGTATATAGCTTGTGTCTTGGACTACTCAAATTGAATGTTATTTTGCTGCTGTTTATGGTAATGAATTTATCCAACATGAAGATATCTTGCCTTGTGAACTTTGTCGGACCTGCCTTTCTTTTTCTTTCCTATGCAGGCATTGTATGTGAGGGAGACAGTAACAGAGAGGTGATAGCTTGAGCTTCGGAAGAATAAATGCTGGCAGTGAGGCAATTACGCATCAAACATCCCAGCCATTTCGCCAACCTCCCTAAATGTGTTTTGAAAAAAAAAATATTGTGCTCGTTTACTGTATTTTTCTGAAAACAGCAAAATGCTAAAGTATATCGCAGAGAACAAAATATTAGGCCACGTTGGTGCCTTCTGGACTTCCCAGGATGTCGTCTGGGTGTTGTTTGTAAAAAGTAAAGTGTTTCAAAAATACTGCCTCTTCTACACAAAACTTGGTCTTGGTATGAAGTAAAGGTGATTGTGTGTAATGCATGAAGCTCAGTAATATTAGTGCAATTTTTTCATCACATCAAAAGCAAGGAAGCAGTTCTCTTTATATGGCAAGTTATACAATTACACTTTGTCTTAAAGTAGAAGTGAATTTTTGAAGGTTTCTTATGATGGCTGTTTTCTGCATTTGATGTACGACAGCTTTCGTTCCGAAGTTCCCCATGGCCCTCAATAGGAGACTTCAAAAATCATTTTCCTCATTTAAACAAAAATTGTAATGATAACACTTGCCATGTAACAAGAACTGTTTATTTGCTTTCAACTTACATATAAAAGCAATTTTCAATTAGACAAACACACAGCTCAAATTGCATCTCAATGTGGACAAAAACGATTATATAGTGATATTTGTAATCTGGACCTAACAATATTTTTTTTCGTAAAATATAACTTCTGTGCAGTGAGTATTTGTGGCTCAAATATTCATACAAAATGCAGTATTGCCATACAAGAATTGCAAACGATAAACAGTTTGGCTGAATTCTTCAAAGCCTATGTAGCAGAAAAATTGCACTAGCGTTACTTGACTTCAAATACTTTAAGAAGCATCTTTACTTAATATGTAGATCAAATTTGATATGGCAAGAAAAAGCGGTACTTTGAAATTTTTCTCACAAATAACACCCGCACGACATTCTGCGAAATTCTGAAGGTACCCACGTGACCACTACTCTTTTCTCTTCAAAACATTTCTGCAAATAACTATTTTCAGAAGAGTAAATTATCATCATTTTTTAAACTATACATCTGTGATGGTCGCCAGGCAGTATGGTTTGTATGTTTGGTGTAAAATAGCCCAGTGCAAAACACAACAAATGGCTGAGCATCCTTTGACGCTCGGGCAATTTCGAAAGCATTTGTTTGTTAGCAGCAATTCAGTTAAGCCCTTGTCTTTATGCTTAGGCCCAGAAACAAAACACAAGTAACTAAAGTAGTCCTAAGAGTCATGTAGTCTCACTGTTCCAAGGCTTGTGGAGCCTAATTTAGTGCAAGCTTCACCATTTTTTAAAAATTCAGATTCAACCAACAGGTTTTGGAGGCAGAGTGCATTTTCAGCTAACTTGTTTCACACCAGTTACTTAGATAAAAAGCGGAAAGTAGAGGTAAAAATACCAATTTAAAGGCATTGTGGGTAATAACAAAAAGGACTGCTTTCTTTTTTGTGTGGTGCTTTGCCTGAACGCTGTGCTTTTTGTGGTATAGTTCATTGTCTAGTGAACATAGGCATTAAAAACTAACATTAACCATGTTGAGGTCGATTTCTTGGTTATAGTCATAGTAGCCATATAAATAATTATGACTTCAAACTTGATTGTTCTTTTGAAGATTTTTTCCTTGCATAATGATATTTGAGAGTCTTAGTCCATTTTGTTATAAGAAAACGTGATGTCATAATAGGGTCACTTTTTGTAGAGTCGTTCAGTTCTACCTTACCTTTTACATTCCTAATAGAGCAGTTATTTTCAATATCGGTATTTAAAATGGAATGAGCATGCTGTATGTAGTAAGGTGTACAGATAGCACATGTACCCAACTTTTCTGTTGGCAGTTCATTTTTGTTATTCTTGATTTATATGTGGGGTTTCACGTCCAAAAACCACTATATGATTATGAGAGACGCTGTAGTGGAGGGCACTGGAAACTTCGACCACTTGGGGTTCTTTAACGTACACCCAAATCTGAGCACACGTGCCTACAGCATTTCTGCCTCCATCGGAAATGGAGCCGGGGTTTGATACCGCGACATGCGGGTCAGCAGCCGAATTTCTGTTACTCTTGCTCCCCTATATGTGTGCAGTTCGGTTATAGTTATCTGGCTTGCACAGATTTTTAATGGCACCTGCCTGGTCCTACTTGCTTTCATGGTGATTTTAACCTTCATAAGTTGCATAGGTTTAATTCTCAAAATTGTTCAAAATGCCAATTTTCCGCACAAACTGCATAGTATAAAGGCAGCAGATGTACAAGCACACACTATTAAATAAACATTGAGAGCTTTCACTTGCAGTTCCTAAAATTTTACTGTGCAGGAAGCGTTTAAGTCATAATTTCATAAGGACATAATAATCGATTATCTCTACCATTGAAAATCATGACAACCTAGTTATGTTCACTGTGATAAGCATGCTGTTTTTTTTTGATGTGGCAGAACTAATTTATACACTCATTCCTTCTATTATTCACATATGCATAACATGAAGGATTGTGTGCCTTAAATTTTCAGTTTCATTCTGTGTGTTATATTTCTTGTGCATGTAAACTATTGTGCTAACATGTGTCTCTGACATTATTTGTGCCAATTATTTTCATTTCCAGGTGCCTATGAAGGACACACAAGTTCTATCGCAGTGACCTTCGAAATTTACAGTGGTGCCGGAGCCTCAAGCAGCATTTCGCCGATCTCCACAAGGCATTCATGAGATAAACACAGCGCCACACTTTCACAGTGCTATGATTATTATTTATGTTTAAACATTTCGTTTTAAAATTGCTGTTACATTGTGCCACCATCCTGTGGCTTAGGTGGAGCTCGTGAAATTGCGGTGCAGTCACCTCATTTGTGTACGATCAACACTGCAATGTCACTATTCACAGCTGGAGCATACAGACAAATAAAAAATATATTGATTGTAGCAGGGCTGATGTGTATATTAATGCTTCTCTATTGATAATAATAACTTTATAAGTTCTTTAGGTCTTGCATAGAACACTGCATTAATGTGTTCCAATGTAACCACCATTTATGATCGCTAGCATGTTAATTTAGTAGTTTTGTAATGTATTTTATTTAAAAGGTAATTTTGCTTCCGCATCACGACAATTAGAAAGATGCCGATGATTCAATCCCTCATCATGCAGGTTTAAGAAATATTGTGATTTGTACACAGTATTGCATGTACTCAAGATGTGGACGTCTATTCAATTTACACATTATATTGCTTTGCACTAGATTCAGACGTAACATGCACACATTTCAGTAATTTCCGCATGATACGTCTTTCCATAAGATGCGGAGTCCGCATCATACGTCTTATGCGGAGGCCGCATCATACGTCTTATGCGGAGTCCGCATCATACGTCTTCCATATTCCAATAATTCCGTATGTGAGGTCTCCGCATCTTACGGAACGTTTCAGTAGGGGGGAACAAAATAAAAGATAAGGTAACTATGCAATGATCATAGGCCACGGAGATTTCAAGGCTCAATGGCTGGGTAACACGAAAGTACAGAATTTTCAATCGAGACGAGACAAGTGGGCAAGAGTGGAAGCAGAAGCCTGAGCAGAGCAGATCAAGGGAGGTTCGAAGAAGACGGGGCAAGCGGAAGGCCGTCACCGGACCGGGCGCTGAAGATGGGCCGTCGGGCGTCAGACCCGAGCCTGCAGGTCTTCAACTGGCCGGGACATCCTGCCGTCAAGTTCCCGCTCGAGTGGACCGTAGTCATCCGGTCCTGAACTCCTACCCACGGCCTGCGGACTTTGGTTCCAACAGGCGAGCATGAGTCACCGGGCTACGGGCCCGAGCTGGGCGCCCAGCTGCTCGGCCAGGTTGACTCTGGTTCCCTGACGCGTCACCAGCAGCCTGCGTTTTGTTGTCACCGACGGGTCCACACTCTTAAAGTCAGAGCCACCACGTTCGGGTCTGGTTTATCGATGTGTGGTCAACAGCCAGCGTTCCTTCATCCCCGTCCTGCCCGCGTCCTGCCGGAATCACCGCATTCCGGTTTGCTCATCGTCGCCGAAATTCAGCGTGTGGGTGATACCGAACAGATATCTTGCCCTACTTCACTGCTCAGCCCCGTTCGGACGTTATATTCAATTGAACACATTGAACTTCTTTTATGAGTATTTATAGGTGGATTTTGCCGTGTCCAGTTAACTGTTAATTAGTTGTTTCGTTTTATGGGGGATTTTCGTCTTTTTACTTTTCAGTTAAACTTCTCGTTTGAGTTTTGGTACAAACAGCTTTGTCTCTTTGTTGAGTCTCTCGTAGGTTTAAACCTTGGAGAGCTCTTCTTACTAAACATCTAAATGAACCTTGCATGACAGTCTCTCTTTTGCTCGGTAGTGAGTTGGGGACTTGTAGCATATAAAGCAAAAGAGGTAGCCTTGGTAAGAGTTGTTGCAGACAAAGATGGTGATTCTGTGTGAAGGGGAACTAGCGAAAAAGGGTCACTGTCAGCAAAGCAGCTCCCAGCAGTGCCTTGGGGCAGCATTACTGGCGAATAAGTTGGATTCAAAGAGGTGATCAAAGCTTTATCGTTTCTAAACCACACATGGTCGTGTGCGATGGTAAACCCCGCAGGTTCTGAGTGAACTAAAGGAGCTATATGAACACATCAACGGTAACTATAGCATCCGAAGCGATCGTGAGAATTTTTTCATCTCCTGGCGAAATGAAACAATCAGCGGCAGCAACGGAACGGCAGCTGTATGGATCGATATCGAAAGAGCTCTCAGTAGCTCACATATTAATTACTCGCTGACGGCACGATATCCTAAAATTAGTGTGTGAGTGCACAAAGGAAGTACAAGAAACTGAATGCAGTGTAGGATGCCATCTATGAAAACGCGGACTGTACAGAAACTTGAAGGCTTAATAGCAACTCTATCTTTGCAACGAAGAGGAGGGAATTTGTATGGCGGCCTAAATTTTTCTAAGCGCGCCCAAAAGTCTGCACGAATTACGGAAAGTGATGCGCCTGCGTCTACCAGTGCCTCAGTCTGTATGCGTTCAACATATACCAATAAAACATTTTAGGGGCGAAGCTCCTTAGGGCGTGGGCTGTGCGTCCCCTGTAGCCTGTATGTAGCCACCTATAGTTTAGTTCTTGCAGTGTTCACTAGATGGCGGTACCGTCTCCTGTATGTAGCCACCTTTCCTTTAGTTCTTGTATTGTTTACTAGATGGTGGTACTTGTAGCTGATGATGAAAAGATGCAAGATGTTATAAACTAGAAAGCGGTACTTGTAGTTGATGAAAGACGCGAGATTTTATAAAATAGGAATGATGTCACATATGGCGCGTGTCATTGGTTGAAGGCAATCGTTCGATTTAGTGCGGCGACGTACGCTAGGGGGAGCGATGTAATAAAATCGAGTGGGCAAAATGTACAGAGGATTCATGGTTTACCAGGTTTACCTCCGGAGCTTCGCCTACTCATCATCATTCACTTCGTGGATATGGCGGAATTTTTTGGGCGGTCCAGAGGATTTTGATGCAGTTCGAAAGATGCAGCTTTCCTTTCCGAAGCTGCACTATTTAGTTTTCCAGTTGATGTTCGGGAAATGAAGTAGAAGGTCGAAGTGGACAAGAGAAACGCCGAATCGGTGAAGTTGAGCGACGACGCGAGAAACTCGAACTAGCAACTGAGTCGAAGTTCTGTGGATACGGTGACCGACATGTGCAGTTCTGATAGCTCCCGTTCAAAGTCATCTTAGCTTCGTCTTTCGTCTTGCTGACGGCGTCAGCAAAACTTTGAAATATGACCACAGATGACGCACTCGGACCAAGACGGTTGCTAGTGTGCCAAGTGTTGTAAGGCCGGCCACATGCTCGCGATGCGAGTGAGTTTAGTAAAGCATGCACTCCGGGTGCTGGTAGCTGCATTGAGCTTTGCTGGTAAGCAGGTGTCATAGCAGCAATCTGAGCATAAGCTGCCATGGATACAGGATGTGAGCTAAAAGCAGGTGCACTAGACATCGAGGCCAGGCTTTGGTGGCGCGCAGTGTCATTGCAGCAATGTGAGCATAAGTTGGGATGGGCAGGGGATGTGAGCTCGGAACTTGTGTGCCAGTCATCAAGGCCAGTTTCTCCATCGCGACGTTACGCAGACTAGCAGCAGGTGGCGTCGTTCAAATATCAAGGTGGCGAGGTGAAGCCTGTGCATAAAGTTCCTCGCGGATGATAGACCGGATCAATGCACGCAGCTTTAATGTGTCATTGCTCGAGCTCATGTCAGACATATCAGGTTGGACCCGAGTGGTCTGAAGCTCCTCAAGGTGCTGACAGGTAGCGGCAACATCGGCTACAGTCGGGGGTTTCTGCACCACACGCGCATTAAAAGTGACCGTCACAGTGCACTTGAGCAGGTGGCGCACATGGTCATTTTCGGCCGTGTATTTGTCGATGCGGTGACAGAGGGCGAGAACATCTTCAATGTGAGAAATGTAAGACTCGCAGGGGCATTTAACACGTGCAGTGAGCCTCTTCTTGGCAATCCGTGTGGTGTGGAAGTAGAATACGTGTGGTGCAAAATTGCTATGCGAGATGATTCCTCGTTTGTAGCAGGTACGTTCTATCGGTCTCCAAACTCGTCCGTAATCGCGTTAAAGCTTTTGCATGAAATGTTCTTGGAAGCTTCTTGTCACATGTTCATTTTGGCGGGAGACTTTAACTTGCCTGATTTATCTTGGCGTGACGGAACTTGGGAGATGACAGTGGGGGGAACCCTAAATCTTGAGATGAAGCACATTGTAGATTCTTTCGGGTTAATCCAATGTGTTGATGCTCCAACACGAGGCAATAGTATAATGAACCTTGTTTTTTGCAACTCACCAAATATGGAGAATTCAGTAAATGTCTTACCAGGAATAAGTGACCACCATGCTGTCGTCACCATTGCCCAAACGAAAAATGAAAAACAAACGAAACAGGAGCGGAGAACGGTGTACCTCTATGACAAAGGTGATTACGCTAGCATATCAAGGGAGTTTCTCGATCATCTGCCGCTTTTTTAATGTCTTTCAGATGACTGTGACGTACAAGAGTTATGGGTTAAGATAAACAAAAAATCCAAAAGCTTACTGAAACCTACATACCCAGTATCAAAAGCGGTAGACTTAAAAAGCGAATCAAACCTTGAATGACTGCTCGTATCTTAAGAATAGTAAGGAAAAGAAGGTGCATATATTTTAAATATAAAAGGACTAAATGCCATCGGCACTTTGAAAGCTTGAATGATGTGACTCGAGAGTTTAAGCTCAATATGAAAGTGGCTAAGCAGCACTATTTTGAAAAACTTGGAAACAAAATAAAAACTAATTCAAAGGCGTTCTGGCAATACATGAAAGGCTATGGAGCAGACCCCTCGGGAATCACCAAAATTGTCCTCAATAATGAGGAGTTATTAGACGACACTGAGAAAGCTACCTGTTTAAACAACTACTTCCTTTCCGTATACTTGCCGAAGTATAGCTCTAGTGCTTCGCAATGTACAAGTTCCGTGCCGAAAATTCAATCAGTAGTGTTAAGTGTGAATGGAATGAGGGCATAACTAAACAAACTTACCGATGATAAGGCAAGTGGACCGGACGGAATTTCACCTCGAGTCTTAAAGCAGTGTGCTAAGTCAATTTCTCTTTACCTGCACGTAATCCACACAAAGTCTTTGTCCTCCGGTGCCCTCCCAGACGACTGGAAAATTGCACATACAGTTCCTAATCATAAAAGTGGGTCCAAGAAAGACGTAACCAACTATAGACCTATTTCACTTACGTCCATACCCTGCAAGTTTTGAGAGCATATTTTGTATTAAGAAATAATGGCACATTTATCAACAAACAACTTGCTGACGTCTCAACAACATGGTTTTCGTAAGGGCTTATCTTGAACAAGACAATTATTGAATATAACCATAATTTAGTATCTGAAATAGACAATAGCGGACAAATCGATTGCCTTTTCCTGGACTTCCAAAGCTTTCGACACTGTGTCGCACTCTTTTCTTTTAAGTAAGCTTGCAGCGCTAAACATTGACCGCGAAGTTCTGGTGTGGATAGATAATTACCTTTCAGGCCGCCAACAGTGTGTAGTATTAAATGGAAAAGTGGGTACGGTGGAGGCACGATGGACGCACATTCATCAAACCCCTTTCTGTTCTTTGTACAGACCGTGCTTGCCATCACCTTGATCCCCTCGTCAGGCGACACACGGGTCAACTGCACTGGGCCGGATGCGACAGAACGTATCTTCGACTGGCACATCGATACACAGAGGGATAACGCAGCTGACCTGGACATGCGCATCTGTACTGCACCATTCGGAAGACTACTGGCGCCACTCTCGTCGACGTCATCGTGTGCATCTGGTATAAGAAGAGTCGCCGTAGCTGACTGGGCCAGTGGGCACGGTGGAGGCACGATGAACGCACATTCATCAAACCCCTTTTTGTTCTTTGTACAGGTAAGAGACAACCGTTCAGTTTCCTGCTACAAAAGCAATAAAGTGTGTCTTTAGCTTCTACCGTGCCCACGGTCACTGCTTTCAAATATGCTTGCCGTATATCATTGTTTCGTTGACTTGTTGACCTGTTGTGGTGACGTAGAGGAAAACCCGGGTCCTAACACTGAAGAAAAGCTGAGGTCGGTATTGAAGAATATGAACGAAATTAAAGCGACCATCAGTACTAGCAGCCTGAGGTTGAAAGAAACAACGCAAAAGCTAACATCAATTGAAACGAAACTGGACGGCCTTTCGTCCACTGTTTGCGATTACACATCTAGAGTTGACGACCTGCAGAAGACGGTTGATCAACTAATTTTGAAGGTAGATGATTTAGAGAATAAAAGTAGAAAGAACAACCTTATTATATATGGTATTACGGAGCCTCGGGGAGAACAACTCGAGTCGTTAGAAGAAGTTGCTCAAAAAATACTTCGTGATACCTTGAGTGTTCATGACGTTAAAATTGAACGTGTCCACCGACTAGGGAAGGCTAATCCGTGCAAGGACCGTCCGGTAATTTTTAAGTTAGTGGACGGGAGAGACAAGCCGAGAATACTGAAAAATTGCAGGAAACCTAAAGGTACCAACTATAGTATTTCTGAGGATTTTTCCCCTCGAATTCAGGCAATCCGGAAAAAACTATGGGAAGTTACGAAGGAAAATAGAGAGAGAGGTGAAAAGGTTGCTCTTTTGTTTGATAAAGTAAAAATCGACACAAAACTGTTCAGATGGGATGAAGGAAGCAACATGGTGGTTCCATTACACTCGAAATGACACGATTCTTCCCTGTGTAATGATCGGGCATCTCAAAAAAACGACACAACGCCACTGCCACCATGCGCCACCCAGAATACGTTTTCCATTATGAATATTATTGCAAGAAGCATTTTACCTAAATCTGCTGATTTGGAGGGCCTTCTTCTAGCGTATAACCCAGACATGACGGTCATAACTGAGACGTGGCTTCACGATAACGTTTCTGATGAGGACATTGTGCCAAGGTCGCATGAGATTATTCCCCACGACCGGGGGGGGGGGAAGGAGGGGCGGTGGCGTCGCAATTGTGCTGAAGAAAAACGTTGAGTACACAGTGATATCTCACAATACCAACGTAGAAATGTTATGGATTCGTGTTCGCCTGTGCCAATACAGTGTTTTCGTTGGTGCAATTTACAGATCGCCGGATGCATATCTTTCAATTCTAGAAAAACTGCATGATTTCATGTATGAACACTGTAAAAGCAATGCTGATGTCATCTTGTGCGGCGATCTCAACCTTCCAAAAATTAACTGGGACGTACTGTGTGTTCCTTCTTCATGTCAGCATTCCGAGTTGATGCTTGATATTGCTTTCTCGTTTCGTCTGAAGCAGCTTGTGGATCAGCCTACGCGTGTATCAGCTACTTCTAGCACAGTTCTTCATCTTTTTTTCGTTTCGGAAAATATTAGTGCTGTAGGCTATGACAAGTGGTATTTGCCTGGGCTATCTGATCACGACATCGTCCTTTTTGCTGGTCGTATGCGAGACTCGAGGATAAAGGGCAAAAACGTCCCTAAAAAATTCCCTGATTTTAACTGTGCTCAACATGAGAGTATACTAGACCTTCTGGAAGAAGATTTTGATATTTTTCAGCATATTTATGCTACTGGAAATTCTACTGTCCAAGATTTGGGATTCATTTCAAGGCTGTTGTTAATAAATGCATTAGCAATCATGTCCCTACTAGACAAAAAAGCGTAGTCGGCGGAATCCCTGGGTCACTCGCGAAATATTACAGTTGAAACGCCGTATCAAGCGATTACATCACTCGGCTGGGAACAGAGGGGCGGTGTCCCTACACTTACTCCGAGATGAATTGCGCACAAAGACAAAGCTATCCAAGTTCCATTTCTTCAACGTCAAAATGCATAATTTTTTGACAAATGACCCAAAAAAGTTCTGATTGCACCTAACGAATAAGAATGAGGCTATTAGCAAAATCAAACTTGATGACACTATCACCGATGACAGTACATGTATAGCCAATACATTTAATGACTACTTTTTGTCTGTGTTTTCTCGCGCCACCGTTCAGCCCTCGTCTTATCCGAAAACTAGTTATGCTATCCCGGATATAGAATTCAACGAGAGCGGCATTTTTTCGGCGCTACTCGAATTAGACACTAAAAACCCTATCGGCCCGGAATGCATACTAAATATGTTCCTGCGCAGATATGCCGAATGGCGCGCGAAGTATCTGAACATTGATTTGATTGATATGTGGGGTTTAACGTCCCAAAACCACTATATGATTATGAGAGACGCCGTAGTGAAGGGCTCCCGAAATTTAGACCACCTGGGGTTCTTTAAAGTGCACCCAAATCTAAGCCTCCATCGGAAATGCAGCCGCCGTAGCCGGGATTCAAACCCGCGCCCTGTGGGTCAGCAGCCGGGTACCTTAGCCACTAGACCACCGCGGCGGGGCGAAGTATTTGAACATAATCTTTAAAAAAAGTATACGGACAGCGGAAATACCTTTAGAATGGAAAACTGGAAAAGTGGTGCCTATTTATAAGACTGATGACAAACTTAAAGTAATCAACTACAGACCAGTTTCGCTACTGTGCACTTGTAGCAAGGTTTTGGAGCATTTCATATTTAAGCATATCTGTTCTTTCTTAGAGGACAACATATATTTCTTAAGTAGTCAGCATGGTTTTCGGCGCGGTTCGTCCACTACAACGCAAATTATTCACACTGTAAAAGATCTAATGGTAATGCTTGACAAGGGCGGACAGATTGACATGGTTTTTTCTTGATTTTGAAAAAGCCTTCGACCGCGTGTCACACCGACATTTAATGTTAAAGATCCGATGCCTTTTTGACAATTCTCGGATAGTACAGTGGCTGGACTCGTACCTTACACGGCTTAGGCAGTTTGTTCACATAGGCAATTCGGACTCAGAATTTGCATCTGTTCTTTCAGGCGTTCCTCAGGGTTCGGTGCTCGGCCCGTCACTCTTTTCAGTCTATATTAATGATTTACAGATTACATCACCAGTATGTTGCCGTTTATTTGCAGACGACTGCGTTGCATACATGCACATTCAGTCAGTGAAAGATCAACAAATACTAAACAAATTCTTAGCAGCTGTTAGCAACTGGTGCTCAAAATGGCAGATGCACCTAAACGTTTTCAAGTGTGTTCAGATGAGTGTTACACGCAAGAAGGAGCCGCTGGTTTGCACCTATCGCATCAATAATGTTCCATTAGCTTCAGTAGAGCAATTTAAATACTTGGGTTTGCATATCAGTTCTACGCTAAGCTGGAGTGGTCATGTGCAATTCATTGTTTCCAAGTCTTTGAGAAAACTTTACATGCTAAGAAATAACATGATGCATTGCACTCCTAAAACTAAGCTTGTGGCCTACACGACATTAGTTGGACCGCTATTAGAATATGCGGACGTAGTTTGGGACCCGCACACCAAATGTGACATTGATTGCATTGAACGCGTTCAAAAAAAAGCGCTAAGATTCATCTTCAACTCTTACAGCAGGCACGTGTCCATTACTAACCTTAGACATTTAAGCGAACTTCCAACGCTAGAATCACGCAGGAAACTGCATCGACTGCAAATGCTTTACAATATTGTAAACGGTAACATTAGAATGGGCTTCACTGACTACATGCAGTATAACAGCGCAAGGCCAACAAGATGGAAGCACAGTAAGACGATTGTAAGGCCACGAGTTAAGACGAAGGTGTATAATTTTCGTTTTTTTCTTGAACGATAGCGGAATGGAACGAGCTTCCATGTGACATAGTCGGCCTATCATCAGTTCATGCGTTCACAAATGCCGTGCAAGATTATCTGTAATGTTATGCGCAGTTCTTGTCATTCTTTCTCTTTTACAGCTTAAAATGTTTGCGGGTAACCATTTATTTCGCGGTATTCTACTGTTGACGTAAGCTGTCCTTCGGTTCACATGCTTATTTGCTTCGTTGGCCGATTCACTCATGTTCTGAAATGTTGTATACGTCTTTCGGGTGTTCAATCACTCGATCCTGTATGTGTTATTGCTCCTGTGTCATACCTCAGCGTATTATTGCGAATGCTGTTGAACTTGTTTTTTATGTTCGCGTCTTGAGTTTCCATTCAGCCGCTTGTGTTGTTATCATTAGACATATGTGCATTTGTTCTGTTTTTTTTAATTTTCGGCTGTCGACTGAAACGACGCAGTGTGATGTACCCACTCCTGCCATGGCTCCCAAAAGGCAGCCGGCAGTATCTGATAAATAAAATAAAAAAGATCAAGTTTTGTAAACATCACTTCAGGGGTGCCACAGGTCTCAGTCCTAAGGCCACTTTTATTTTTAATATATATAAATGACATTTGCTCAGGAATTAATTCTAATATACGGTTGTTTGCAGATGACTGTGTCTTGTACAGAAAAATTAGAAATGAGAGTGATGTCGCCCTGCTCCAAAGCGACTTATCGCGCATCCAAGAATGGTGTCCAAAGTGGAAAATGACATTAAATGCCAATAAATGCATTCATGTTATTTTCACGCGTAAAAGAACCAAGTTAGCTTGTAATAGTATAGTAACACAAAAAACCGCATTATAAATGTTTAGGTGTAACGTTTTCAGCCAACTGTTCATGGAATGCACACATTGATTCAGTTGTTGCGAAGGCCGCCAAGTCACTAAATTTTATACAGCGCAGCCCGACACAAGCGCCGGCATGTTTGAAATCAACGGCGTATTCAACATAATTCGCCCTATGCTTGAATACGCCTGTGCCGTGTGGGAGCCCTGGCAAAGTACTTTAAGTTACAAACTTGAAAAAATACTAAATAGAGCTGCAAGGTTTGTCCTAAGCCGGTACTCAAGAAATAACAGTTGCACCAATATGAAAAATGAACTAGGGTGGGAATGACTCTCATCGCGTCGAAAGAAACTGCGGCTAAAGCTCCTGTACCAAATATTTCATGGTAAAACCGGCATTCGAAAGGAAAAGTACCTTCACAGTCCTCATTATATCTCTTCGCGAAATGATCATTGTTTCAAGATTTTAGAGTACCGTACCAGATATAATTTGTATGCTAATTCGTTTTTTGTTCGTTCCATTAGAGAATGCGATCACTTATCAATTGAACAAGTCTGCTGCATTAATGAAGATGTGTTTTTTTAGACATTGAAACCCCCTGATGCAGCGCCTTCGGGCTAAGCGGGGTAATCATTAAATAAAGAAAAAGAATAAAAATAGTCGAGCGCGCTGACGGATTGGCAAAAATCTGGCGGAGCTGATGTGTAAAGACGGGTCATGCCGGTATATTTGTTGCATGGTTGACAAACCACGTTTTTGCGACGCTGCTCAAGCAGAATGCAACGTGCGTGAGTTTCACAGGCTCATTCCAGCTGTTGATGGTAATCACGCGGCCATACTGCTTGAGCCAGTTTTCAACGTCCTCAACCAGAAGCCCTGCGAACAGCAGAGGATCCTTTTGATGCTGAGAAGGGTTTCTTGGCGGTGGGAGCGGTGGCGAAGCTACCGGGCTGGGCTGGTCGGCTTACGACATTACCGAACCCAGGTTTTTCAAGCGGCGGCGTGAACGAAGCTCAATGAACGTGTTCTAGAAGACGCTGAGGGTGCCGAGAGCGCGAGAGGATGCAGGGACAGGGCAGCACTCTTCACCACTTGAAACACGGCGTCCCGGACCCACAAGACTCTTCTTTATTGTCCAGAGTAACTGCCCCACAACCCAAACGGAATGGTGATTGTGGGTATGTACAGATGAGAAGATGAGACGCATAAATACGACCATATGATTATGAGAGACGCCGTAGTGGGAGGCTGGGGAAATTTAGACCAGCTGGGGTTCTTTAACGTGCACCCAAATCTGAGCACACGGGCGTACAAAATTTCCGCTTCCATAGAAAATGCCGCCGCCGCAGCCGGGATTCGAATACTGCTGATATATATATATATTCATTCATTCATTCATTCATTATCAGCCTGACTACGTCCACTGCAGGACAAAGGCCTCTCCCATGTTCCGCCAGTTAACCTGTGCTTGCTGCTGCCAATTTATACCCGCAAACTTCTTAATCTCATCTGCCCACCTAACCTTCTGTCTCCCCCTAACCCGCTTCCCTTCTCTAGGAATCCAGTCAGTTACCCTTAATGACCAGCGGTTATCCTGTCTACGCGCTACATGCCCTGCCCATGTCCATTTCTTCTTCTTGATTTCAGCTATGATATCCATAACCCCCGTTTGTTCCCTAATCCACTCTGCTCTCTTCTTGTCTCTTAAGGTTACACCTACCATTTTTCTTTCCATTGCTCGCTGCGTCGTCCTCAATTTAAGCTGAACCCTCTTTGTAAGTCTCCAGGTTTCTGCTCCGTAGCTAAGTACCGGCAAGATACAGCTGTTATATACCTTCCTCTTGAGGAATAGTGGCAATCTACCTGTCATAATTTGAGAGTGCTTGCCGAATGTGCTCCACCCCATTCTTATTCTTCTAGTTACTTCAATCTCGTGGTTCGGCTCTGCGGTTATTACCTGCCCTAAGTAGACATAGTCTTTTACAACTTCAAGTGCACTATTACCTATCTCGAAGCGCTGCTCCTTGCCGAGGTTGTTGTACATTACTTTTTATTTCTGCAGATTCATTTTAAGACCCACCTTTTTGCTCTCCTCGTCTAACTCCGTAATCATGAGTTGCAATTCGTCCCCCGAGTTACTCAGCAATGCAATGTCATCGGCGAAGCGCAGGTTACTAAGGTATTCTCCATTGACTCTTATCCCTAACTGTTCCCAATCTAGGCTTCTGAAAACCTCCTGTAAGCACGCGGTAAATAGCATTGGGGAAATTGTGTCCCCCTGTCTTACACCCTTCTTGATTGGTATTCTGTTGCTTTCTTTATGAAGCACTATGGTAGCAGTTGATCCCCTGTAGATTTCTTCCAGAATGTTTATATATACTTCATCTACGCCCTGATTCCGCAGTGTTTCCATGACGGCTCATATTTATACTGAATCAAACGCCTTCTCGTAATCTATGAAGGCTATGTATAGTGGTTGGTTATACTCTGAGCATTTCTCTATTACCTGATTGATAGTATGAATGTGGTCAATTGTTGAGTAGCCTGTTCGAAATCCTGCTTGTTCCTTTGGTTGACTGAATTCTAATGTTTTCTTTAATCTGTTAGCAATTACCTTTGTAAATAGCTTGTGTACTACAGAGAGCAAGCTGATCGGCCTGTAATTCTTCAAGTCCTTGTCATCTCCTTTCTTATGTATTAAGATGATGTTAGCGTTCTTCCAAGACTCTGGTACTCTTCCAGTCAGGAGACACCTCGTAAACAGGGTGGTTAGTTTTTCTAACACAATCTGTCCTCCATCTTTCAGCAGATCTGATGTTACCTGATCCTCACCAGCAGCTTTGCCCCTTTGCATGCTCTCCAAAGCTTTTCTGACTTCTTCTATCATTACTGGTGGGGTGTAATCTGGGTTACTGCTAGTTCTTATAGTATTAAGGTCGTGGTTGTCTCGGCTACTGTACAGATCTCTGTAAAACTCCTCCGCTATTTTAACTATCCTATCCATATTGGTAGTTATTTTGCCTTCTTTGTCTGGTTGCGGCGATGGCGTAGTGGTTAGAGCATCCGTCTCGCATGCAAGAGGTCCGTGGTTCAAATCCCGGTACCGCGCCGTTCCCAACCGGATATATATATATATATATATATATATATAAGGAAAAGAAGTGTATACCTAAGGGCTCGTTTTTCCGTGTTTTAACACAATAATAATGAGATCTAACAGACAGTAATGCCAAGGAATGTACTGGGGAAGTTATTAGAACCGATGGAATGTAAATAGGAAGAAAGAAAAGTGGATGAAAAAATAACCAGCTGTGGGCAGGAATCGAACCTACGACCTTCGAATAACGCATTCGATGCTTCGCGTTCGAGCATCAAACGCGTTATTCGAAAGTCGTAGGTTCGATTCCTGCCCACGGCTAGTTATTTTTTCATCCACTTTTCTTTCTTCCTATTTACATTCCATCGGTTCTAATAACTTCCCCTGTACATTCCTTGGCTTTACTGTTTGTTAGATCTCATGTATATATCTATCTATCTATCTCTCTTTCTCTCTCTCTCTATATATATATATATAAATCAGCGAGACACTTCCCACTTGGAGCCGCGCTCTATCTAATGTCTCTGTTCTATCTATAGCGTCATAAACTAAAGCCGAAAGATATTATCGCTTCGTGTAAGAAGTTTTAGGTTGCTCGCAATTAGCAACGAAATCTTCGCGGTTGGAGCGCAGCCGTTTAAAGCGGTGTGTCTGACTGTAAGGAATCACGATCTTGCAGCATCGTACATGACTGCTCTTGACATGTGGGCCGTATTACTGATTGCGTATCTAATGTCTCTGTTCTATCTATAGCGTCATAAACTAAAGCCGAAAGATATTATCGCTTCGTGTAAGAAGTTTTAGGTTGCTCGCAATTAGCAACGAAATCTTCGCGGTTGGAGCGCAGCCGTTTAAAGCGGTGTGTCTGACTGTAAGGAATCACGATCTTGCAGCATCGTACATGACTGCTCTTGACATGTGGGCCGTATTACTGATTGCGTGCACTTGTGTGTCGTGACAATCTGTAAGCTTACTGCATTATTGCTTCCCTGTGTACCGCGGACCGTGTTACTGGTCGCGTGTAAACTTTATGTTCAAACTCTGTACTGTACCACTCCTGCCCTGGCTGCCAAAGGGTGGCTGGCCGTATTAAATAAATAAATAAATAAATGTAGAAGCGGGTTTTTATTAGTAGAAATGTAGAAGTGGGTTTCAACAGTTTAGTAAGCAATTTTTTTGTATATCTACACAGTGACGTCTAGAAAGTTTATCAAGAGTGACGAGTAATGTTGGGACAGCTTGATTGAAAGATGGGACTTATTGAACACATCTATTATTTCAAAAAGCTTTCGTCCTTCCCATTAACCAAAATAAAGAAAATATCAATGAATCGCTTACATATATATATATATATATATATATATATATATATACATATATATATATATATATATATATAGTCCAGTAGATCCCCCGTGACCGTTCACAACGTGGTTTATTTGGACGTTTTAACCTACAGTCTGGCCTTCATCAGGATTAAAGGTACAGTTTGTTGGTGCTTAGCTTTATGCAATCTCAATTCAGAGGGAAAAGAAAAAGGAAAAAGACAGAAAAAAAGAAAAAAAAGAAAAAAGAAGACAAAAAGAAAAAAAGAGAAAAAAATATAAGTTGGACTCCCCACGGGCGCCCCCTTTGCACTCTTTCTTCCACTTCCACTTCATCTCTCTCCCCTTTCTCCCCTTCACCTTTCTGGTGTAAGTGGTCTGTGTATGCTTCCTTTCACTAACGCATTCTTCCCGACCAGACGGCGCCTCCTCGCACTGGCGGTTTGGTGTGGGGCAAAAAGAGCTTTTTTAGGAAGTTCTAAGCCTTTAACTACTCGGAGCCCTGTCAACATTTCGTCGTAGAAAGAGGGTTACCGTATATTGGGGCAGAGGCTGGTAAGCGGGCGCAATGTGAATTCCTTGCCCGCTTCTGGATTGCGTGTGCAGTGGGGGCCTCCCGGCTGTGCACAGGGTTGCTGTTGGGCATGGCACAGTTGATTGGGTAGTAAAATAAAACAGAAAACAGACGACAGCTGCACTTAGGAAGAATAGTTACACTTGGAATCGTTTTGAGCTGTCCAGTGCCCTTCGCAGCTGCAGTGCCGTAAACTCAATTACTATTTTCATTATTGCCGTTATTGTTTTCTCTTGCTTTAATTGCTGCAAGTGTTCCAGCATTCTCATTTATTCCTTTATCGAGGGTGTTAAATCGGTGGATAAGGTATGACTCTCGTTGTTCACGTTCTCAATTCGATTTAAATCCCGTCTCTATGAGCGTTACTGATAGTTTGTCGAATGCATGGTCGGGAAGATTGAGGTGTTTTGATAGAGGTAGACTTTGGGCTGATTTCGCATGGGCTGTGTGATTATTCAAGCGAATCCTAAATGGTGGTTCTGTTTGTCCGATGTACTGCATACCACACACCTTGTATTCGAGTAGGTATACCACATTAGAGGAATCGCATGTTAGGTTTCTTCGTATGTTATACAAAAACTTGGATTGTGTGCTGGTTGCTTTGTGTGTTTCTCGCATCACCTTGCATACAAGACATCCTGGCTTTAAACAAAGTTGGCATGAATAATTGGGGGGAGATGTGTTAATTTGAGAGTGGACAAGTGTGTCTTTGAGGTTACGTGGTCGTCGGTAAAAGACGCCTGGAGCGGATAGAAGTGCGCGTTTCAGACGTTCACTTTGCTCCAGAATGTTGTAATGTCGTTTAGGGATTTTGTTTAAATTGGGAAAGTTTGTGCTGTAAGTCAAGCAGAGGTTTGTTCGTTGTGGGTCTTCTTGCGGTGGTCCCTTCATAAGTAAGTCTTCGCGCTTTAGTTTTCTCGCTTTTTGAACAGCGTCATTAAATACATGTGGCGGGTATTCTCGTTTCTCGAGCATAAGTTTTGGCCTCTGTGAGCTCATGTCAAAGTCCGTCTCTAGAGCAGATTCGCTTAAACCGGTGAGCCTGGCTGTATGGAATACTGTTTTTACAGTGGTGTGGGTGATCGCTTTGGTAATGGAGTTAATGTTGTCGATCCGTTGGTTTGCAATATAGGGTTGTAGAGAGGTTCTCTTCTTCTATCGTTATGGTAACATCTATAAAATTTACGCTTACTTGCGAGTATGTGTGTGTGAAATGTATGTTCGGATGTACAGCATTGTAAGTGTCGATAAAGCTGAGAAGTTCGTCCTCGCTGTGGGTCCAAATAAGAAAGATGTCGTCTATGTATCTTCTGTATAACGTTGGTTTAAATTAACCTTGTGCAATAAATCAAGATTCTAGCTTTCCCATAAATATGTTGGCATAATTAGGTGCCATTTTGGTGCCCATAGCGTTCCCGCTTATTTGTCGAAAATACTTTTGGTTAAACTCAAATGAATTTAATTCGAGGACCATTCTCGTCAAACTTACAATGGCAGAGAAATCTGGGGTGTTAAATTGTCTATGGTTTGTGTACATGTTGTGTAATGCAGATATGCCGTCATCGGTAGGAATATTTGTATACAATGAAGAGACATCAAGAGTAAACAAGTACGAGTTTTTCGGCACACACAGACCTGCAATGTCTCGAAGAAAATGTGTGGTGCCGTTGGAAACGACAACTACATAATAGGAGACTGCGAAAACGAATAGCACAGCTTAACAAATATATAGAAAAGCACGCACTTAACCTGCAACAACAGCAATGGGAAGAGAAATGCTCGAAGATGGACGGTCAGCTCACTAAGAGTCGCACATGGCAGATACTGCGGTACCTCATAGATCCCGAGAACACCAAGACCTCACAGCGGCAAGGCATATGCAAAATAATACACGTTTACGGGGGAAAGCAGCAAGATTTCCTACGAGAAGTGGAACTCCATTACATATCCCAAACGCCCCCGCAAGTACATCCGACTACAGGGGAGAAGGCAACGCCATCCTAGACGCAGAATTCTCAATTTCCGAAATTGAGGCGGCTCTCGTCAAACTCAATACCAAGTCAGCCCCAGGCCTAGATAGAATATCGCACAGGGCACTGCGAAACCTCGATTACAGATCACTAGAGAAACTCAAAGATTATATTAACGAGTGTAGGGTGCGTGGGAAGTTACCCCAGCAATGGAAAGAAGCGCAGATAATACTTATACCGAAACCCGGCAAGAAATTGCAGCTGCAGCACCTGCGCCCTATCTCCCTAACATCATGTGTAGGTAAACTGATGGAACATGCGTTCCTCAACAGACTAACAGATTACCTCGAGCACAACAACCTATTACCACACACAATGTTTGGGTTCAGAAGACATCTCTCCACACAGGATGCTCTTCTGCAACTAAAACATCAAATCATAGAAAATCCTGGGTGCTCAACGAGAGTCATCCTTGGCCTGGACGTGAAGAAGTCCTTCGATAACGTTCGTCACGACGCCATATTGCGACAAATAGACAGATTGAACCTCGGAATGCGAGTGTACAACTACGTCCAAGACTTCCTCACGGGAAGAACCGCACGCATGAGAGTGGGACAGCTAGAATCAAATCAAATCAACATAGGAAGATCGGGTACACCGCAGGGCTCGGTGATCTCGCTGATGCTCTTCAACCTCGTCCTGCTGGGGTTACCCGAGCGATTACATCAAATTGATGGACTGCACCACACGCTATACGCGGATGATATTACGATCTGGACGACAACTGGCAGTTTCGGAGAGATCGAGGATCGCTTACAGGTGGCCATAGAATGCGTGGAACATTACCTCGTAGGCACGGGACTCACGTGCTCGGTCGAAAAATCCGAATTACTGCTATATAGACCGGTTAAAAAAGGACGCCCGCCCAAAAACTACGTACTTTCAGAAAAACAAGAAAACAAACTAACATCATCAAATGGCTCACCAATCCCAATGGTAAAGAAGATCCGGGTACTGGGGATGATGATTGAGCAGAATGGCGGTAATGGTGGAGCACTGCGTAAGATAATGGCAAAGGCCACCAGCCCGATGCAACTCATCCGACGCATCACGAACAAACATGGGGGCATGCGCGAAGGCAGCGTCATACGACTCATACAAGCCTTCGTTATTTCACAACTAATGTACACGGCACCGTTTCACAAATGGACAGTTGCGGAAAAAGACAAACTTAACGCCCTGATACGCAAGACGTACAAGTTCGCGTTGGGACTGGCGCCCGGAGTAAGCACCAGCAAACTCCTAGAGCTAGGGTTGCATAACACCCTCGAGGAACTCGTGGAGGCGCAACACGTTTCCCAGCTCGAGCGCCTATCCAAAACCCGCCCAGGCCGACACCTACTCGAAAAACTTGGCATCACGTACCATACGCAGCACGGCATCAAAGCCGAAATTCCAAGATCGGTACGTGAGCAAGTATACGTACCCCCAATGCCTCGCAACATGCACCCCCAACACCATACGGGACGGCGTAAAGCCAGGGCACAACGCATTACTCAAAGCTACTCCAACGACACTGAAGCGGTTTTCACTGATGCTGCGCGTCATACCAATAAAAAGAGTTTCGTGGCGGTAGTTACCGGCCATCGTGGCAAGTACATCACAAGCCTCACTGTGAACACGGCACACGCTGAAGCGACAGAGAAAGCGGCTATAGCACTGGCCCTCACACAGACCAATGCCACATACGTGATTAGTGATTCCCAAACAGCAATTCGCAATTTTGCCAACGGACGCATCTCGCAAGAGGCGTTTCACATACTCCAACGACATCCTATACATCCAGGAGAGGTCGACTTCGATAACCGAAGGCACCTGTTATGAATCCCGGCAAATACCGGACTGAGCACCCCCAACGAAGCGGCTCACCGCGTTGCTCGAGGCCTCTCTCACCGAGCATCGCCGGAGGACGACGAGCCCCCGCGGGGAACTGCAGACATCTGGGCATGGGAGGACCGTATGACCAGGTTTCACATCACCACACATTACCAGTTACAAAGACGCTTATACCCATCTCCTCACGAAAGGCTAAACAGAACGCAAGCGGTACACTTCAGACAATTACAAACAGATTCATACTGAAACCCTAGACTCACGCACGCCATGTATCCAGAAATATACACTACAAACAGATGCACGTCATGTGGCGAGGTTGCCACCCTTAGTCACATGCTGTGGGAGTGTCAGGGCCTAATAAACAATTCGAGCAGTGCCGATTCATGTCACTCTTCCACCGCCAGCCTCCGCTCGCGTTGGAAGGCCGCACTGCTCAGCTCGAACCTGACAGCACAACTCTGGGCCGTCCAGCGTGCCGAGGAAGCCGCTTCGAGACAAGGTCTCGGAACCGCATCCGCGGTGGGTGCCCAGGCCCACTAAAAACGCCGGACTCGAATCGTCTGGATTCGACAAATAAAGTTTATGTTCTTTTATTTACGACGCGAAGATGCATGGAATGTGGCTTATTAGTTTGTCCACGTACCCGGATATGGGTTAAGTTATTGTACTGATGCCTGATATGATTGGTCGACCTGGGTTACCGGCTTTATGAATTTTTGGGAGGATGTAGAAGCGACCTGGACGAGGGTATGCTGCTCGCATCAGTTTGTGGTCAGTGTTGGTTATATTTTCTGCATCCAACAGTTACTTTAGTTCTGTTGATACGGTACGTTTGTATTCGTCTGTGGGATCACCTGGGAGGCGTTCGTAAAATCTTGAGTCGTCTAGTTGGCGGTACGCTTCTTGTAAGTAGCTGGTTCTAATAAGGACTACAATTGCTCCTCCTTTATCAGCGGGTTTTATTGTTATGTCTGTCCTAGATGCCAAATTTCTCAGACTTATTTTTTCAGATTTTGTCAAGTTTTCTCGGTTTGCTTTCTGTCTGCGGTATTCGTGTACTATATCTTTCTGTACTGCGGTGATATAAAGGTCCAAGCACTTGTCTCGATTACTGTTCGGTGTCCAATCATTCGATTTACGACGGTGAATTGTTTCGTGGTTAGAAGGCCTGTCCAGAAATATTCGCGCAACCTTAAGCTTTGAGCGAAGATGTCGAGGTCTCAGAGCAAATGGAATTAATCGAAAAATTTTGTGGTCGGACAGAAGCTTACTCCCTTAGATAGCTGTTTTTCTTCGTCAGGTGACAAGCTCGTGTCCGATAAGTTTACAACCACAGTGTCACAGGGTGTGTTCCTAGATGGGTGCTCATTTGTACAGTTAGTGGTTTCCTGGGTCGTGGTGTTATAGTGATAAGGAACTATATCAGGGAACGCGGGTTCGGGCACACTGTCTCTTTTGAGTTTATGAATTTTTGTGGTCATGATGGGTTAGTATTTATTCTGTTCAAATTCTGTTAATCGGGTGATTTCTTCGTTCGGTAAAGTGTTGTGGGGGCAAATGGTGTTGGTCATAGCAACCAGTTTCTTTCTCTGCTTATCACTGTGAATAAGAGCGATTTCTGTTAATTTAAGCGATGCCTCAAGGAGGACATTTTTCCATGTTATTTGGTCATGTTCATCTAGATTTGTAGCGGCTGGTGTGAGGGAGAGTGTCATACCCTTAGGGGCTATTCTAGCACGAACGTACACTTGCAATGTTGATTTATGCATTTTATGTCTAATTCGTTTGTCAGCAAGTTTTCGTACTTTAAGGAAAGTGGCACTGCAACTAGGAAGTGATGAGCTGGACTTACATTTGAGAAGTCAATCTTCTTTCGGGTGCGGGGATGGCACTGATGAGGCGCGCAGGTTGTAGTTATGTCCAGCAGGCCTTCGTCGTTGTAGGGAGGAATATATTTAGGTATAATATATATATATATATATATTTATATCATCAAAATTGATGCTGGGTCCGGGTAAGATTAACCGCAGTGAAGAAGACGCTGGTACGAAGTGATTTCATAGACTTTTCGGCCGCGGGTTCACCGCCCGAACGCGTGGCTGAGTGCATCTGCGTGCTAAGCTTTTATTTGTCGTACATACTCAATTGCTAAAAGACGACTTTTCACGAAAAAGTGAGGTCTCTGAGCAGTCTTAGGTTGCCTAGCACTAGCCTCATCCTATTGGAATGGCTTCTGAAAAAAAAGCTCGCCGCATATCCCCGCATTGAATGATTGTGGGGCATAGCGTTCGTCCGTCCATCCGTGCTTTCTTCCGCCGATTCCTTCTTGCTTCCGCCCATGTGTCCGTCCAGTCGTGTGACCATCGGTCCGTCCCTCTGTCCACGTGTCCCTCCATGCGTCCGTCCGTACGTCCGTTCTTCCGTCCGTTCAGGCGTCTCTTCATGCGACATTCCCACTGTCTGTCTGTCTGTCTTTCTGTCTGTCTGTATATCTGTCCATTCGTCTGTCTGTCCGTGCATCCACCCCTCAGTCTGTCTGTGCATCCGTCAGTACGTTTGTCTCCCTAGTGAACACTCCAAGTACAGTTATCTCACATCTTTTCATCACGTAGTTATCAATAACAAGTGCCGCGATCCAGCGGACATTCTAAGGACTGCTCTTTTGCGTATGTGCCACCATGGCTACATACACCAACAGAAGACGCACAGACCCTCACACTAAAGAGCTTCACCCCTAAAATGTTTTCCGGCTGGACGCAGCACAGCATCAAGCATTTCTTGCTTGAGAAGGCCAGGGAGCTCCACAGCGACAACTGTGCAAAAGTGCAGGACACGACGTACGTCAGCGCTGGAACCTAACGACAAGCAGACGTCTAATCGCACACGAAAACTTCCCTCGACCCATTGCGAAATCCGCAGAGGGCCCTGATACCTGCTGCATGTTGCGTTACCAGATCCATCATTTTCGATCGTGTTTTCCGGAATTTCACTAGATAAAGGCCATCATTCCGGTATTCTTCGATTAGGATGATGCAATCAAGGCCGCCCACCAGAACCAGTGCAACAGGCTGTGAGAAGACGTTGCACCGTGGCCAAGATCGATCACAACATCAAAGTAAAATTTTCCTGCCAGAATACACACTGACAGATCTCCGAGCAGAGAAACAAAAGATACAATAACAACAGCCCGTCTGACCTATGGGCGTTGTCTCTTGTACTCTGCGTGGTTCACACACACACACACACACAAACATATTGTTACCACATTTGTAATTTAGGTATGTACACCTGTGTAGCGGGGAACATGGTGGTAGCAGAAGAGGAGGACGTTCGGTTGGTGGCAAAAGCTCGCTGATGCCCGTTCACGGCGGTATACCGTCGAGTCGACCGTTACGTCTGCTTCGAATAAACCCCTCGTAGACGTGACAGAGTGGTGGAGGTGCTGGGTACGACACATCGACGTACCACGGAGCTACAGCTGTTCGGAGTTCGCCGGAGCCGTCGTCTTGCCGGTCTGCCGCCGACAACAGTCGTCATGACCCAGAGCGAAGGTCAGGAATCAACCGCCTCGACTTCGCGCCAATCTACACTGGCTACACCAAGGCATCACTACATGGAACCCCGCCCGTTCGCGGGAATGGCAGGAGAAGATCTGGACGCGTGGCTAACGCACTACAAAAGGGTGAGCCGGTACAACCACTGGAACTCTATCGATCAGCTGGAAAACGCCGCGCTGTTTCTCACGAACACTGCCCTGATGTGGTATGAAAACCACGAAGAGTCCTTGACAACATGGGCTATTTTTACTCAAGAACTCAAGAAGTGTTTTGGTGACTCCGACTCAAGAAAGAAAAGCGCAGAGCTGACTCTTGCTGGAAAAGCCCAGACTCCTGGAGAAACCTGCACTGCCTATATAGAGGATGTTCTTAAGCTTTGCAAGATTGTAAACCCACAGATGTCTGAAGAAGACAGGGTAGGACACCTATTGAAAGGCATAGCGGAAGACGTTTACAAGTGTCTGATAGGCAGGGATGACCTTACCTCTGCCTCCGACGTCCAACATCACTGCCGCACGTTTGAAAAATTGAAGACTCGTCGCATCGCCCCGAAATTTGGTAGGCTGGCAAATGTGACAATGGTTGCCAGCGTCGACGTGAGCCCGCCCACCGACCTTGCCGCTACTATTCGGGCGATTGTGCGTGAAGAGCTGCAACGACTAGGTAGTAGGGTTGACGAAACCATCCCTCATCCACCTACCAATCCACCCTACTACACGGCGGCACCATCAGCGTCTTTGCCACCATCGGTATGTGTGGCAGACATCAGCGAAACTGGAAATTCGCGGCCACGTCGTGACTCATTCGTGGCCGACCAGCAATATGGCCAACGCCTTCAGCACGGCCCCGCCACACAGAGGTGGGCAGCCCCCGCTCAACAAGCTCGTCCCCGACCCTTCACAGCTGAGCGGTCCCAGCATTGGTTCGGTGAGCGTCCTCTACCAGTCTGTTACAACTGTGGCTTCGAAAGACACATTGCCAGGTATTGCAACTACCGGCAGCCGCCAAGGTATGACCGATCACCGAGATTTAACCGTTCTGGCGTTACCCGAGCACCGACATTTCCGGGAAGCGCGTCTTACGAGATCCCAGGACCACTACGAAACCAATCTCCGGCCTCTGACCGCAGTGTGACACCACCACCTGCCCCTCGTGCCAACCGATCACCGTCTCCTCGGCGCCGCCACTCCTCGCCTCCTACGGAAAACTAGCCGACGCGGCCGTTGGAGGTGAGGTCGCCGGACAGTCTTCGATTTCAACAGATATACCTCCGTTAGCTTCCATGTTTAGAAATAAGGTTCAAGTGCTTATCGATGGTGTACCAACGATGGCGTTGGTGGACACAGGTGCAAGCGTGTCAGTGATGAGTTTAGTTTTCACCCGCCTTTTTGACGAAAGGTTATGTTTCGTAGGGACCGTCCTGATACGTTTCGTGGAGTGAGTGGAGAGGTGTTACAACCTGTTGGTTTCTGCACTGTGACTGTAATTTGGCGTGCCAGAACTTTGTCGCAGAGTTTGCTGTTCTCCCTCATACTTCGCATGACGTCATTCTGGGACTCGATTTCTTGAAGCTATGTGGTGCTACTGTCGATTGCCGCACAGGACAACTTACAGTAGATTCTGATATCCCAGTTTCGTTTATGGAAAACTCGCCCTCTCAAGAAAGTGCTCTTTGCGTGTCTGTGGACACAACTGTGCCGCCGTTGTCTGCAAAATGGGTCCCTGTTGCGAGAAAACATTTGACGCAACTGTGGAGCTCGTGTATCTCAGTTGCATAAAGAAGACAGTTTTAACACTGTACTGTACACTATCGGTTGCGCAAGGGCATACTGGTTTGTGGGTGATTAACTGCTCTAGTGAACCTACAGTGCTGCCGTAGGATCTGAAACTTGAAGAGATTCGTGAACACCAAGTATTCTCGCTTGCCACCCTCGCAGAAAGCAATGATTCCCCGGATAAGACCCGTTGTAATATTCTGCACGCCAGGGACACCATGTGCACCATTATGGCTATGATTGATAAGTCACTCAGCACCAAGGAACGTAATGAACTGGCAAGTATTCTGCGCAAACATGCCGGTATTTTTGATTTCGCTCAGCATGATTCACCGTCATTCCCTGCTTCTCGTATAAAGCACCGAATAGACACGACATCTCACAGACCTCTCCGACAGAAACCATATCGTGTATCGCCGTCAGAACGCGCAGTGATCAATGAACAGGTTTTCGAGATGCTCAAGCAAAATGTAATTCAGGAATAATGTAGTCCATGGACCGCTCCAGTAATTCTAGTGAAGAAGAAGGATGGGACATGGCGATTTTGTGTTGACTACCGCCGTCTCAACGCCATCACTAAAAAAGACGTATACCCACTCCCATGGATTGATGATGCTATCGACTGTCTATCATCGGCCTCTTACTTTTCGTCTGTGGATCTGAGGCCAGGCTACTGGCAGATTCCAATGCACGAGGAAGACAAGGAGAAAATGGCATTTGTTACAACAGATGGACTATTTGAATTCAATGTGATGCCGTTTGGACTCTGCAACGCGCCCGCAACTTTTGAGCGATTTATGGACAACATGCGTGGATTGAAGTGGGAAGTCTGTATGTAGTACTTGGACGACGTTATAATTTTTGGGTGCACCTTTTGTGAGCACAACACACGCCTTGGCCTCGTACCGGACTGCCTAAGCAAAGCACGCTTGGTGCTCAACTCAAAAAATGTCGTTTTGGAGAGCGCCAAACACTCGTCCTTGGACACTTAGTAAACAAAGAAGGCATACGACCGGATCCCGCCAAGACGGCCGCAGTGGAGGCATTTAAGCAGCCAAACTCAGTGAAAGAACTGCGCAGCTTTTTGGGGCTTTGTTCATACTTTCGCCGATTCATTCCTGGCTTTGCCAATATTGCATACCCGCTCACGTGTCTGCTCCAGAAAGGTACGCAGTTTGACTGGACCCCGGAATGCGAGTCTGCTTTTTCGGAGTTGAAGTTTCTTTTGACGTCCCATCCGATTCTTCAACACTTCAATCCTCTCGCTCCCACTGAGATTCACACAGACGCCAGCGGTATTGGTGTAGGCACTGTCCTGGTTCAACGCTTGGATAATCAAGAACACGTCGTAGCGTATGAAAGTCGCTCGCTCAGCAAGTCCGAGCGTAACTACACTGTCACAGAGCAAGAATGCCTCGCAGTAGTCTTCGCAGTGCAGCGCTTCCGGTCCTACCTGTACGGACGCCCCTTTACCGTCGTGACAGACCATCATTCTCTCTGTTGGTTGGTTAATCTGCGTGACCCATCTGGTCGGCTGGCGCACTGGGCACTTCGTCTACAAGAATATGACTTCACGGTTTCGTATAAAAGTGGCCGACGTCACGCTGATGCAGATTGTCTTTCGCGACTACCGCTTCCAACGATGGAATGTGACGCGGACACCTTTGATACCTACATTGCATCACTCGACTAACCATTTCCTGATAACAAGACCTTTAAGGATGAGCAACAAAGGGACAGCACCATACAACAGCTTCTTGCTACCAAACCAAAATCATCGCCTACGTGCTTCTGCATCCGAGACGGGCTAGTTTACAAAAAGAACTACACCAACACCGGCTCACGATATCTTCTGGTGGTTCCGAAGAGTCTTCGCGTTTATGTCTTGCAGGCTATGCATGATGACCCAACATCCGGTCATCTAGGCACAGCAAAAACTCTTTGCCGTCTTCAAGAAAGATTCTACTGGCCCAAAATGCGCCACACGACGGAACAATACGTGTCTAGCTGCAACGAGTGTCAACGTCATAAGCGCCCAACAAGTGCTCTTTTAGGGCGATTACTTCCGGTGCCGCCACCTAGAACTCCATTCGAGCAAGTCGGGATTGACCTCTTTGTACCCTTTCGCCGGTCATCTTGTGGAAATCGCTGAATAATCGTTTGCACCGACTATTTAGCATGGTACTGCGAGACCGCTGCCATACCATCGGCAACTGCAGCTGATGTGTCTTCCTTCATGCTACGTTTTGTCATTCTTCGACATGGGCCTCCCCAAATCGCAATCAGTGACCGTGGCCGACAATTCACAGCAGACGTGATGGAAGAGATGCTTCGTGTCTGTGCTTCAAGGTTTCGGCACTCTGCGCCATACCATCCCCAAACGAACGTCTAACTGAACGAACAAACAGAACTCTCTGGAACATGCTGTCAATGTATGTTGCATCCGATCACAAAGACCGGGACAGCATTCTACCCTTTATCACATATGCATTCAACACCGCTCAGCATGAAACTACCGGCTACAGTCCTTTCTTTCTTCTATATGCTCGACCAAATCGTCATACCCTGAATACAATCTTCCCGTGTTTGGACCATAATGATCCCTGCATATTCGAGATCATCTGTCGGGCAGAAGAAGCTAGACGCCTTGCTTATTTGCGCATTCTTGCTTCGCAAGACCGCTCGAAGGCACATTTTGACCTCCGACGCCGACACGTGACGTAGAATCGCGGCGACCTAGTGTTGCTCTGGACACCAACTAGAAAACGCGGTTTGAGCGAGGAACTGCTAGCGCACTATGCGGGACCTTATCTTGTTGTAGACCGTATCAGTGATTTAGTTTACCGCATAGCGCGTCTCCATTCAAACGGCCGACGGTCTGCAAAAACTGAACTTGTCCATGTTACACGTTTGAAGCGCTTTATTCCTCGAGAGACTGTTTGACTCGCCCAGTGGGCTTCGTCTGCGCTGAGGGAAATGTTACCACATGTGTAATTTAGGTATGTGCACCTGTGTAGTGAGGAGCATGGTGGTTTATTGAAGATATTCGCGCATTGAAATGTAAATTTGAGCGTTTCGATGTCGAAAGATTCCGCGGTGCTATGGTTCGGGCAAGAGCCGAGCGACTGATAATGGCAGAAGCACAGTCAAAAAGGGCGTTGGGCTCAGAAAAGTGGCATGCGCGACGTAATCAGATAACAGAAGTCGAACAAGAGGGTGAAGTCAGCGATGTCGCAGATGTTATCGAGCGTGCTTCCTTTGAGCACTTCAATGGTTTATTCGCCGCCAGCTCAGTTGATGTCGATCGCTTTAAAAAAGATTTTTTACCGCTGATGCCAAAGCTTGACAATAATGCAAAAGAAATATTGGAGGAACCCATTTCGGAAGAGGAAGTTAACAGTGCTATTTAAAGTATGCATCCGGGGAAATCGCCTGGCCCTGATGGTCTGACTTCCGTCTTTTACAAGTGTTTCAAGTTAGAAATAACACCAGTCTTAGCCGACGTTTATAATGAGGCATTCGAGCTGAAAATATTACCACCGTCCTTTTCATCATCTCACACTGTTCTTATGCCAAAATCGGAAGACACCATTGCACAGCGCAGAGTAAATTCTTACCGCCGAATCTGCCTCACTAATGGAGATTACAAGATATTCATGAAAATCTTAGCTAAAAGATTGCAAACAGTCATTACGGAGCTCGTAGAGCCGCATCAGACGTGCGGCATCAAAGGTCGAACTATCCTCACTATATACACGCAGCCCGGAGCATCCTCGAATGTTGCGGCGCTATCGGTGCGCGAGTGGCAATGCTGCAAATCGACCTCGAGAAGGCTTTTGACAGGGTGCCTCATGAAATTCTGCTGTGCATCCTAGATTATGTGAATTTAGGGAAAATAACCAAAGAGGGGGTTGCCATGGCGTACCGAGACTGCTCAACGCGGCTAATCGTTAACAAGGTGGTGGGGAAGCGCATCCCAGTCAAGCGTTCGGTCCGTCAGGGTTGTCCTCTCTCACCACTATTGTTTTGTTTGTACATAGAGTCCTTTTGTTTGAGTGTCATAGAGAATGACTGTGTCCGTGGGATTAAGCTGCACGAGGTTGAAGTCCGGCTGTTGGCTTATGCGGACGATATTACCATTTTTTGCGCGGGCTCTGACAGCATTGCAGATGCTGTCAAATGCATTACTAACTTCTGTGCTGCAAGTGGCAGCGCTGTAAACTGGGCAAAATGCCTTGGCTTTTGGCACGGTGACTGGGCAGAAACCCCGGACAGTTTTGCCAGCATAAGGTTTGTTACAACACCGGTGAAATACTTGCGTGCCCCCCTCGAATGCTACAAAGACAGCGATTCGTACTGCAGAAGCAGGGTGGATAACCTGCGGGAAAGAGTGAACAATTGGAATGGCTGGAATCGGTCTATGTTTTCTAAAGCCACAATTTGCAACATATTCTTAAAGAGTAAAATTTGGTATATCTTACAAGTCTTACATTGTTCAAGGGTAAACATCCAAAAATTTCACCGTGTGTTCGTTGTCTTTGTGTGGGAATCGTCTTGGCAAATATCGAGTCGGACCAATTTATTCCTTCGAGTGCGAAAAGGAGGACTGGGCTTGTCGCATTTGTTTTTAAGACAGGTAGTCAATCGATTTTGTTTCTTTAGAGACGTCAACAACCCATTCCTTTGCACTGTCTGTCAACTTCGCCTGGGGCAACACTTGCCTAACATGGTTGTATCAACCTGCAGCGTACCTGGTGGTGCTTATGGCTTTCTCCGCGAAGTTGTACTTTCTTGTAGGTTTCTGTCAGTGCGGTTTTCACTTGAATACTTGAGTCAAGTCCGACGCAGAAAGTTTTAGAGGACCTATGAGATGTGTTTTTACCAGTGCCTTTGTATCGGTCTCTTTACAATGTATGCCTAGGCCACACTGTACTAAAGCGCGTCAAGGCGATGAAAATATCGCCATCTGCTAAGAATTTTTTTTTAAATTACATACCGGTATGCTGACTGTCAAAACCTGCATGGCTGCAAAGTGGTTTTATGTTCCTTGGGGCACGCATTGCATAATATGCAGAAAGGAGGAGACAATTGAGCATGTATTCATTGACTGCTGGAATGCTATCTTTCATTGCGACGTGCTCCAGCGCACGATCAAAAAAGATTTCCCCATTGATGCACATGGCATCCACTATTTGCAAATACAAAGTGACGACGGTACCCCATATGATATGATAATGCTTATGGCTCTTCATAGCATTTGGAAATCCAGGATGGCAGCCTTGCACTTTGATGTGGATGCACGAGCGCCCACCCAGTACTTCAAAGAATATATAAGAAATTTTGTGGATGAACAAAAGTTGCAGGAATTCACCCCAGAATGGTTGCCGCGCGTCGAATTACTATCGGCGATAAAAACATTGTAACAGATGCGTGGCCACATCATTTGAGCCACGGTTTTTACAATGTTTTGGATTGTGTTGTGTAATTATCTGTTAACATGTGTATTGTTTACGTGAGACGAAGACAGGCAATAAAAGAAAAAAAAGCTGTGGCAGCTCAGTGGTTAGAGCATCGAACGCGTTATTCGAAGGTCGTAGGTTTGATTCCTGCTCACGGCTGGTTATTTTTTCATCCACTTTTCATTCTTCTTTCTTCTCAGTTACATTACATTTGTTCTAATAACTTCCCCTGTACATTCCTTGGCATTACTGTCTGTTAGATCTCATTAATATTGTGTTAAAACACGGAAAAACGAGCCCTTAGGTATACGCTTCTTTCCCTTATTTCATTGAACGAGGGTCTCGCACCGGCAGACTTGGTGTGTTTAGGTTGTATAAGAGGGACAATTAATCAGCTGCCCACTCATAATAAGTTCACGTGCTACGTGACGCCAAACATGCGAATAAGAGTGGTTTCACACTCGTCGTTTGGCTTATAGATGGCGCTGACTGTCACTCCTACTTCTAAATTCACATATAAACCCAAAAAAGTGCATGGAGGGAAGGCTGCTGTGGTAGCTCAGTGGTAATAAAGAAAAAAAAAAGCTGTGGTAGCTCAGTGGTTAGAGCATCGAACGCGTAATTCGAAGGTCGTAGGTTCGATTCCTGCTCACGGCTGGTTATTTTTTCATCCAATTTTCTTTCTTCTTTCTTCTTATTTACATTCCATTGGTTCTAATAGCCTCCCCTGTACATTCCTTGGCATTACTGTCAGTTAGATCTCCTTAATATTGTGTTAAAACTCGGAAAAAACGAGCCCTTAGGTATACACTTTTTTCTCTTATTTCATTGAACGAGGGTCTCGTACTGGCAGACTTGGTGTGTTTAGGTTGTATAAGGGGGACAATTTATCAGCTGCCCGCTCAAAATAAGTTAACGTGCTACGTGACGCCAAACATGCGAATAAGAGTAGTTTCAAACTCGTCGATTGGCTTATAGATGGCGCTGACTGTCACTCCTACTTCTATATTCACTAATAAACCCAAAAAAGTGGCTAGAGGAAAGGCCGCTGTGGTGGCTCAGTGGTTAGAGCATCGAACGCGTTATTCGAATGTTGTAGGTTCGATTCCTGCTCACGGCTGGTTATTTTTTCATCCACTTTTCTTTCTTCTTTCTTCTTATTTACATTCAATTGGTTTTAATAACTTCCCCTGTGCATTCCTTGGCATTAATGTATGTTAGATCTCAATAATATTGTGTTAAAACACGGAAAAATGAGCCCTTAGGTATGCACTTCCTTCCCTTATTTCATTGAACGAGGGTCTCGTATTGGCAGACTTGGTGTGTTTAGGTTGTATAAGAGGGACAATTATTCAGCTGCCCGCTCATAATAAGTTCACGTGCTACGTGACGCCAAACATGCAAAAAGAGTGGTTTCGCACTCGTCGTTTGGCTTATAGATGGCGCTGACTGTCACTCCTACTTCTAAATTCTCATATAAACCCAAGAAAGTGTACGGAGGGAAGGCCGCTGTGGTAGCTCAGTGGTTAGAGCATCGAACGCGTTATTCGAAGTTCGTAGATTCGATTCTTGCTCATGGCTGGATATTTTTTATGCACTTTTCTGTCTTCTTTCTTCTCATTTACATTCCATTGGTTCTAATACCTTCCCCTGTACTTTCCTTGGAATTACTGTCTGTTAAAACTCATTATTATTCACGGAAAAACGAGACTTAGGTATACACTTCTTTCCCTTATTGCATTGAACAAGGGTCTCGTACTACCAGACTTGGTGTGTTTAGGTTGTATAGGAGGGACAATTAATCAGCTGCCCGCTCATAATAAGTTCGCGTGCTACGTGACGCCAAACATGCGAATAAGAGTGGTTTCACACTCGTCGTTTGGCTTGTAGATGGCGCTAACTGTCACTCCTACTTCTAAATTCAAATATAAACCCAAAAAAGTGGATGGAGGGAAGGCCGCTGTGGTAGCTCAGTGGTTAGAGCATCGAAAGCGTTATTCGAAAATCCTAGGTTCGATTCCTGCTCACGAATGGTTATTTTTTCATCCACTTTTCTTTCTTCTTTCTTTTTATTTACATTCCATTGGTCCTAATAGCCTCCCCTGCACATTCCGTGGCATTACTGTCTGTTAGATCTCATTATTATTGTGTTAAAACACGGAAACACGAGCCCTTAGGTATACACTTCTTTCTCTTATTTCATTGAACGAGGGTCTCGTACTGGCAGACTTGGTGTGTTTAGGTTGTATAAGAGGGACAATTAATCAGCTGCCCGCTCATAATAAGTTCACGTGCTACGTGACGCCAAACATGCGAATAAGAGTGGTTTCACACTCGTCGTTTGGCTTATAGATGGCGCTGACTGTCACTCCTACTTTCTAAATTCACATATAAACCCAAAAAAGTGCATGGAGGGAAGGCCGCTGTGGTAGCTCAGTGGTTAGAGCATCGAACACGTAATTCGAAGGTCGTAGGTTCGATTCCTGCTCACGGCTGGTTATTTTTTCATCCAATTTTCTTTCTTCTTTCTTCTTATTTACATTCCATTGGTTCTAATAGCCTCCCCTGTACATTCCTTGGCATTACTGTCTGTTAGATCTCATTAATATTGTGTTAAAACTCGGAAAAACGAGCCCTTAGGTATTTACTTTTTT
>WOVY01004166.1:0-39736 GCA_013436015.1 Rhipicephalus annulatus
AATTTTTGCTGTGCAGTAATAACAGATTAAAAATGGCATTCACGCTATTTATGTGGTGCCTTCTCGCACTGAAATTGCTAATTATTAGAAATGTATGCAGATAAACCTCATTTAGACGAAATGCAACACACCTGTAAATGTAAAAAAGTTCTTTGGTCTAATATGGCCAACAGTATTGTGAGACCAACTTTTTTTTTGTCTCAAGGTTAGATAAAATACCATCATTAAATATATCAAGAGCCAAATAGATAGCCTACGTATTATTAAAGATCCAAAAAATTAACATTGACAGTTTCTGTAATGTTCTCTGCACTGTGATTCTCTGCACTATATGCTTATGCACTCTTAGGTGCATTGAACTTGCCAGCCAAGCTTGGCGAGTGTTTGCGAAATCTTTTATCGTCTATGGCAGCGGGGGGCCTCAGTGAACGTCCAGCAAACACTCTGGCATAGACCTGTGTAGGAACGCGGCGAGTGTGGTAATTTTGAGAGTAAGAAACCTTAGTTTACAGAACACCTGCGTGCTTAAAAAGCACAGGAACCATTTAGCGCAGCTGTTAATCGTGTACACACGTCACAAAAAGAAAAAAAAAACAAATCCCTAGACGAGCCACCGCAGAATAGAAACAACACCAGATATTATTATGCCCCTCCCTTTTTATTATACATTTTTTCATTAATTTTTTTTTAGTGTTCGTCGTAAAGCGTTCCGCGGGTGCTCTAGTCTAAAGCGTAGTTTTCGGGTGCAAAGAACTAAGAGGGAGTGATTGACCCTGACCATGAAAAAGACGAAGGAAGGACAACTGCAATGTGCATTTACACATGCTTATTATATTTTATTCTGCTTCAGTTGTACAGTGTCACGCGAGCGCGTGAGCTGCTGGTTGCGGCGACTGCTTGCAGCGCGTAGCTGGGAGTGAGAGCAACCACAGTCTCTATTCGCGTCATCTAGTGGCGAGAAAAACAACCATTCTTGTGATACGGAAACCACGGCCCGATAGCTACCCTTACCCCTTCAAGGCGATAATGCTAGGCGTCTTACGTAATCACCTTGAAAGGAGAGGGGGGTTGCGATCTTGCCCCCCTTTTTATACGACTGGACTGGTTGTTTTGGTCGCCACTAGATGACGCGAATAGAGGCTGTGGTCCTATCACTCCCGCTTTGAACGCGCTACAAGCAGCTTGCCGGAGCATGCGAGCCACATGCTGGCGAGCACTCTTTCGTAAATATTGACAGTGTACATACAAGGTAGTAGCGTATTTCCTCCCTTAATCCCAGATCTACTGTAACTTCTGTACACTAAGTTTCTTTTTCTGTTTGTTCATCGCGCTTGAGCAGGCATTTGAGGGTTTGTCGACGGCTCGCTTTAAAAGCGTTTACGGTCAAAGTGACGTCATTGGTGCTCACCGTGCGCGTCAGTATTTCGCCCGAGCGCCGGCAATTCTGGTATCGAGCCAGCACGTTTCTAAGAAATAGCGACTCTGTGAAGCAACACCGAAGGCCTCGTCCTACCAAACGAGTTCATTAGCGTAAACGTTTCATATCGCTGATACAACCTTAACCACACGGCAAAGCCTGCTCTTCTTCGTCTTGATAGCAGCCACAATAATTTCGGAAACTGCTCGGATGTCACAGGAGACGTTAGTTTGCTTACTGCAGTGCCATAGTAAACCTTCATGGAAATCTTGCGGAAAGTATTCACAGCTTGTTGCCTGTTCGATGTTAAGGAAACGGTGTTTGTTTTTCAACACGATATATCCTTGAGGTACAAAAGCGGGACCCGAAAAAAAAAAAAACTCGGTATGTACGTATGGCAAATCAGAAAAAAAAAAGAGTTAGCCACATGCGTGCGAGAGATTAGGTCGTCAGGCTGACGAGTCTTTGAAAAAGTAAGCAATCTGAAGTGGCACCGATAGGAAATGTTTCGTTTGTGAATGAATTGATAAATGAATTGGTGAATAGTTGATTTCTTCGTTAACTGGTTAATCATAACTCTACATTGAGTTTCGTTTTCACTATAAAAATGTATATGTTACAAGCGAGAAATAGAAGCCAGAGAAGAAAAAAAAAAGCTTCTTCCATGCAGCTTGACTAAGACCTGTGGCCATTAGGCAGCTGTGACAGAATGGTTTTTTTCGTAGCTTCTAAGTACACTCATAATAGATAATTTGGAAGTTCACCACATGTAGCAAATACCATGCATACTATAATTAATTTCTAAATATCAATACATTTGACTTTTCACAAAAACCATTTTGCAATATATTCTTTAAACATGTATCAGAGTCTCCATCACTATTACACAAAGAGATCACGCGAGCCTCGGATAGCAATACTTAGGACGTGAATATATATATATATATTTTATTTCTAGCTCAGTTAGTGGGGTTGCCAGGTCGTACGCAAACCTTTCAATTCCATAATGTGTATGTGACAAGAGAAACAAGTACGTGCGTAGTATCTGAAATGATAAGAACTTGTAGTTGTCCTAGTATTGGCGAGCTTTTAAATCAGTTCCACTGTACCTGATGGGTCACGTTTGTAGGTGCGCAATAGTTTATATTTGTACGCATTCGTAATCTTCATAGTTTCGTGCTTATTAAAGAGTGGTTCTTTTTGTTCAAAGAACCAAGATTTGCATATCGATCAGTTGTTTTTTTAGCAAGTAGTAGTTCTCTCTAGGCAGCTGATTGCTTGCTTCCTGAGATATTCGCGATATTTGTGAGGGGGTCTAGGTTGCCCAATATTCAAATATTTTCTTGTGGCACCTAAAATATTCATTTGATTTTGATGTCGCAGCAGTATTGCTGATCTAGCTGATGCGGCTGACCTTGATTCCGGCTAATCCTCGTCAGTCACGTTCCCATGGAGGCAATAAATACAAGAGGCTCATGTACAATGCAATGTATGCGCTCGTTAAAGAAGTCCTAGGGGTTGAAATTATCTGGAGCCCTCCGCAATAGGGTGTGCCTAATAACCACGTCGTGGTTATGACATGTTTATTCCCCTACAAATTATTTGCGAAAGAGCTAATCGCTCTGCCACATGGATATATGCCCTACAAGCAAGTTGTTCCAAGAGGAAAGAGCAAAAGTGCCTCGGGCTGTCTTTAATCGTCAAAAGTTTCCGGAGTTTTACGCGAGCAGCGAACAGCTGTTCATACGTACTACGTTATTCCCGCTAGCCTGACCGCCAAGACAAACCGTCAAAGTTTTCCTCCTGGCTTGGGCCAGTTACGTGAAAATGTCTGATCGCCTCGTCCCGTAATCATAAGCGTTGCGTATCCTCGTCACGTTGTGTTACGCGGTAACATTGCACAAGTGGGCAAGCGTAACGATAAAAAAAACGCCCTTTGTGTTTATTTAAGGTAGCAGCTGCAGAGGGTGAAGTAATGATATCTGTCGGACGGTCGTCATGAAATATGCATTATGAAAACATTCACGCGGAGGAGTAAGAAAGAGCAACCATTGCAGGCGTCTTCAATTGTCTGATAACACTGCTATAATTGCTGCATTCTTGCGTTTGAGAACCTCTGCAAGATTATGACAGACCCCGTAGTGGAGGGCTCAGTAAATTGCGAAAACAAGGGGTTCCCTAACGCGCCCCAATGTCAAAGTATGTGAGACTCTAGCAGGTGGTCTCTATTGAAATTCAACCAATCTGACCGGGATCGAATCCGTGACCCTGACTGACTTGACAAAACAGTAGACGCTGACGCGCAAACAAAGGCCAACACTGGTACCGGTCTTTTGCAGTGTACCTAAGTTAGAGTTAGGCAAGGGGGCATTTGCTATTTTCGAGAGTACGAAAGAACTATCAGAACTGCTTTTTGCAGCAAGTACGAGCTGCTGATCTTGTTTAATTAAGTAAATTATCATTAATGCTAATTGCATTATGCTTATTTACTGAAATATAAGGGGAACGCGATAGAGACGTTTTATACTTAGCAAGTGAAGTAATCTTCTAGCAAACTGCACAGCGGACGGGAAAAAAAGAAGGAATGAAAAGAGACAAGAGTGCAAACGGACAACTGAAGTATCGCTGAACCACATCATGGAACGCACAGTTACATTGACCAAATTTTTACAGCAACAGTTGACGCTTGTACAGGCATTGGCTCTCTAGTGCACAAATCGAAGAAGACAAAGGTTTCTACCGAGCGTGTTCTGATATCAGCATGGAACCTGTATGAAAGGATATTATGAGGGCACGTTGAAGTTCACTAAAATCACGTCAAAAGGAGGATACCTTTCAACAGTGCAACGAGGCATCTCTGTGTACTTTTAATAACTAAACAATCACTGCTACCACCAATTTCCCTGGTATATATACTGAAAAATATGATGAATAGCGGATAATGTCGTCGTTTTACGAGGATTTGTACAACAGCTCACCTGAAACTCGGACGTGTTGCATCTGTTTAGCAAAAGTAGCCAATAAAAAGCCTTCTATTACATAGTAATTTTTGAGGTAGTCTCAATGATTCCTTAGTCTTTCACTAGACGTGCTTCATAATGATATCTTGTGTTGAGCACGTGTAATCGAAGACGTCTAAATTAATTTCATTTGGAATTCTCAGTTTATCCAGCTGCTCTTTTTTTTACGTATTCAGATGACTATTGCAACAGCGACTGACTTTAAAACACCATCCATGATGCTGGTTAATGACGTGTTGCATCGCGTTGAACTGTAATGAACCTAGCCTTGACATACTCAATTTTCGCCTTCAATCATAGAAGGCACCAAAACGTAAGCCCATGTCTGTCAACTAATAAGTTTTCACCTGCGGAACCGGGCTCTTCTTAAAAAGGGGTTCATGTTAGTTCAAGTTTTTGGAAGAAAGCGTCAGGAACATCTTCATGCATATTTGCGTTCCCGCCTTGCTATTTCAAAAGAAGAAATTTCATGCTGGGTCCTGTTCAAAATTGAGAATCAATGTAAGTACTTTTGAAACGGCATAAACGTTTTTGTATGCTTTTAGAGCCACCAATATACAACATTGTATATTCTATTAAGAAATGCGACCGACTGGTTCCCGTGAACCTGTGGTAGACACAGACCTAGACAAGCCGAGTTTGAGTTGAGGCTTCTTTTTGTGCGTCCCCTTCGTCTGTACGTCAAACGAGTGCAAAACATAGTTGAAAGTCCGAAGTGGAACTTAGAATGAACGATCAGTTCGAGAACACAATTGAAGTAGTAATGTGGTGACTGTACTAGCGAAATTGATCATAAAAAGGGTCAATAGAGAAGATATCATTATTCTTTTTGCCTCTCATTTGTGTTTCAGAAACGGCTTCTCTGTGTGTTATTTCTTGGCACGACTAGCTTTACGCGCCGAGATATGCTCCAACTATAGCTTCCTCCCGTACGCGTGCCCTGGACTGTAATTACTACGGACGGCGTACTTTCCGCGTGTCGAACGATAGCACTATACCTTCGCGCCACGATCGAAAGAGCTCGTAAGACCCTGAATACGTCATTAAACAGGCACTTGTTTTCTCCGTGAGGCATCAGTCTGGCCAATACACTGGTTAAAACGAATGAATGCTAGCGCATGCAGTGGCAGCTGCGGGCTTTCTGAATACCGTTTTCTCTGAGTCGGTTCGAAAGATTAATTGGATGTTGTATTTTGGTGCCCGCGTCATTGCTTTTTTTATGTGAGAATAGCAGACTGGGCTTGTTGGTTTAACATAATTGCAGCTTAAGGCGCGAAAACGACACGGACGAAGAGAGACAGTACACACACACGGAGCGCCACTTCCAACAAAGATTTATTTCGAAAGAGCACAGAACATATATAGACACCGCGCGCGCCGTCACCGTGCCTTAATGCGCAGCCGCATTTAAGTAGCGTAACTCCTTTGGCGATAAAGAAATGGAGGCTACGCTAACGCACAGATCACCTAATTCGATTATTCTCTTGGCCTCAATGATTAGTCTTACTGATTTATCAGGGCTTCGGGCGACTACCGCGCAGGCGCTAAAGTTAGGAACGCAATGACAATCCCGGCAGTGAATTGCGAGGTGGCCCTCTCTGCCATTCCTGACGTTGTTATTATGCTGTCTTAGCCTATCATTCAGGCATTGCTCGGTATGGCCTACGTACCATCTACCACACGAACAGGGGAACTCGTAGACCACACCCTTCTGACAACTTACATACTTGTTCTGGTGGTTCACATTGCAGGCCGGAGCTTTCCTGAGAAAGGGGTTAGTCATCTTGCAGAGCCTGGAAAGTTTTAACGGCGCAGAGAAGACCACCTTTACATCAACCTGTTCGGCAATCTTTTTCAAATTATGGGATACGCGGTGTACATAAGGAATCACAGCAAGCTTGACATTATTCTGGGGCGACCCTTCGCTTGTGTGGCAGTTCCGCGACTTCTTCAAAATCTTCTCCGCCACTGACACCAGAATGTGCTGTGGATAGCCCGCCTGCTCAAGACGGTCAACCTGCTTGAGGAAACTGTCTGCTGCTCTGTGTGGGCAGGATTTCTTGAAAGCATTCAGCAGGCACATGCTGGCGATACTACGTTTGACAAGCTTAGAATGGGACGAGCTAAAAGGTAGTAGTGGTTTGTTAGCACGAGGCTCATACTGCCAACATGCATGATCAGTTGTTACAAACAATCTAAGATCTAAAAACCTTATAGTCGAATCGACCGAAAGTTCGTGTGTCACTATTAAGGGCGATAAAACATGCCTAAAAATTGTTAAGGTGTTAGTAACGACTTGGTCGGTGTCCATAAACTTTTTGTCTATGAGAACTAAAAAATCATCTACGAATCTAAAAACCCTGATGACACCGCTACCTTCGAGAAGGCTAGAAATGGTCCTGCCTGCGCGAGCTAAAAACAGGTCACTTAAAAATGGCGCTAAACAGGAACCTATACAAACGCCGCTCCTTTGCAGGTATAGGCTATCGTCCCATTCTACATAAGTCGACCTCAAATACAATTCTAGCAATGCCATGAATTTTCCCTCTGGTATACCTGCGTCATTTTGAAATGACAGGGGGCCGTATTGGTCAATGCTGTCCTGAACACACTGAAGCAACGCATTTTTCGGCATGGAATAATACAAGTCTTTCAGGTCAATGGAAAAGGCGTCGAGGGCTACCCCCGTTTGCCCGGCAAGAAAGTTTACAACATCGCTGGAATCTTTCACCCGATAGGGATCGTCAACCGTAAGAAGCCGGAACTTATCGAGCAGGAAGACGGCAAGGCATTTCTGCCAAGTATTACGTTCTGACACGATTACTCTGAGGGGGCAACCCTCCTTATGAGTCTTTGCACTGAAGAAGACCTCGAGTGTGCCTGATTTGCTGTTTGCGACGTCCCTAACCAACTTTGAAAGGTTCATACTCTCACAGAGTTTCTTAGCTTCACTTTTTAGTTTGTTGATCTGGACGTTCTCGCGACATTGAAATACAGAACTCAACGCTTGAAGCGCTTTCACCTTGTAAAGGTCCCGTGGGAAGACGGCGAATCCCCCTTCCTTGTCCGAAGGGAGAACGCAGTATAAGTTCGTTTTCAGGTAGGACGCCAAACGACGAACAATAGGACGCCTTGGTTCCCGTTGGTCACGTAGAAGTACATCTACACCACTAGAAACACATCTATCCATTTCACTCGCGGGAGCTAGGCTAGACACTTTGTGCACCAAGGATAGCAGCTCCGGACCGGAGGTCCGCGGCTGCACGGCGAACTTTGGCCCTAAGGCGAGACCCTTGCAGATATCCTCTGGTAACGTGACGTCTCCCTCGGTGTAGATCCTGTTCACTTGTACCGTTTTCACTTTTGGACGATGATGTGCTCGCAGTTGTGACAAAGTGCACTGCCAGAGGGATTCGGTTGTCTGATAGGCCAGATGACTGAAATGCCGAAACGCCCGCTGTGCTTGCTCCGCTCCCAATGAGCTGTGTAGTTGGCCTTCCAGGTGTATTCGGTAAAGGCGTGCCTGCCTTGACCACTCCGACTTGAGGATGCTGCAGATGCGCTTCCCATGACCCATTGAAGGGCTGAAGCCTCCGAACAGTAGCCTCACGTCCTCAGGCAAAGGTTCAAACTCTGTGAGAGTATGAACCTTTCAAAGTTGGTTAGGGACGTCGCAAACAGCAAATCAGGCACACTCGAGGTCTTCTTCAGTGCAAAGACTCATAAGGAGGGTTGCCCCCTCAGAGTAATCGTGTCAGAACGTAATACTTGGCAGAAATGCCTTGCCGTCTTCCTGCTCGATAAGTTCCGGCTTCTTACGGTTGACGATCCCTATCGGGTGAAAGATTCCAGCGATGTTGTAAACTTTCTTGCCGGGCAAACGGGGGTAGCCCTCGACGCCTTTTCCATTGACCTGAAAGACTTGTATTATTCCATGCCGAAAAATGCGTTGCTTCAGTGTGTTCAGGACAGCATTGACCAATACGGCCCCCTGTCATTTCAAAATGACGCAGGTATACCAGAGGGAAAATTCATGGCATTGCTAGAATTGTATTTGAGGTCGACTTATGTAGAATGGGACGATAGCCTATACCTGCAAAGGAGCGGCGTTTGTATAGGTTCCTGTTTAGCGCCATTTTTAAGTGACCTGTTTTTAGCTCGCGCAGGCAGGACCATTTCTAGCCTTCTCGAAGGTAGCGGTGTCATCAGGGTTTTTAGATTCGTAGATGATTTTTTAGTTCTCATAGACAAAAAGTTTATGGACACCGACCAAGTCGTTACTAACACCTTAACAATTTTTAGGCATGTTTTATCGCCCTTAATAGTGACACACGAACTTTCGGTCGATTCGACTATAAGGTTTTTAGATCTTAGATTGTTTGTAACAACTGATCATGCATGTTGGCAGTATGAGCCTCGTGCTAACAAACCACTACTACCTTTTAGCTCGTCCCATTCTAAGCTTGTCAAACGTAGTATCGCCAGCATGTGCCTGCTGAATGCTTTCAAGAAATCCTGCCCACACAGAGCAGCAGACAGTTTCCTCAAGCAGGTTGACCGTCTTGAGCAGGCGGGCTATCCACAGCACATTCTGGTGTCAGTGGCGGAGAAGATTTTGAAGAAGTCGCGGAACTGCCACACAAGCGAAGGGTCGCCCCAGAATAATGTCAAGCTTGCTGTGATTCCTTATGTACACCGCGTATCCCATAATTTGAAAAAGATTGCCGAACAGGTTGATGTAAAGGTGGTCTTCTCTGCGCCGTTAAAACTTTCCAGGCTCTGCAAGATGACTAACCCCTTTCTCAGGAAAGCTCCGGCCTGCAATGTGAACCACCAGAACAAGTATGTAAGTTGTCAGAAGGGTGTGGTCTACGAGTTCCCCTGTTCGTGTGGTAGATGGTACGTAGGCCATACCGAGCAATGCCTGAATGATAGGCTAAGACAGCATAATAACAACGTCAGGAATGGCAGAGAGGGCCACCTCGCAATTCACTGCCGGGATTGTCATTGCGTTCCTAACTTTAGCGCCTGCGCGGTAGTCGCCCGAAGCCCTGATAAATCAGTAAGACTAATCATTGAGGCCAAGAGAATAATCGAATTAGGTGATCTGTGCGTTAGCGTAGCCTCCATTTCTTTATCGCCAAAGGAGTTACGCTACTTAAATGCGGCTGCGCATTAAGGCACGGTGACGGCGCGCGCGGTGTCTATATATGTTCTGTGCTCTTTCGAAATAAATCTTTGTTGGAAGTGGCGCTCCGTGTGTGTGTACTGTCTCTCTTCGTCCGTGTCGTTTTCGCGCCTTAAGCTGCAATTATGTTAGACCAACAAGCCCAGTCTGCTATTCTCACATCGTATATTTCTAGTACATCGGGCTCTCTTTTATGTGTTTCCAATCCAAGCACCACAGTCGCGTTGATCGCCGTCGCCACATGCAAAGCTCGCATGCTGTCTTTCTGCAATCGTCACCGGATTTTGCCTGAGGACGTGAGGCTACTGTTCGGAGGCTTCAGCCCTTCAATGGGTCATGGGAAGCGCATCTGCAGCATCCTCAAGTCGGAGTGGTCAAGGCAGGCACGCCTTTACCGAATACACCTGGAAGGCCAACTACACAGCTCATTGGGAGCGGAGCAAGCACAGCGGGCGTTTCGGCATTTCAGTCATCTGGCCTATCAGACAACCGAATCCCTCTGGCAGTGCACTTTGTCACAACTGCGAGCACATCATCGTCCAAAAGTGAAAACGGTACAAGTGAACAGGATCTACACCGAGGGAGACGTCACGTTACCAGAGGATATCTGCAAGGGTCTCGCCTTAGGGCCAAAGTTCGCCGTGCAGCCGCGGACCTCCGGTCCGGAGCTGCTATCCTTGGTGCACAAAGTGTCTAGCCTAGCTCCCGCGAGTGAAATGGATAGATGTGTTTCTAGTGGTGTAGATGTACTTCTACGTGACCAACGGGAACCAAGGCGTCCTATTGTTCGTCGTTTGGCGTCCTACCTGAAAACGAACTTATACTGCGTTCTCCCTTCGGACAAGGAAGGGGGATTCGCCGTCTTCCCACGGGACCTTTACAAGGTGAAAGCGCTTCAAGCGTTGAGTTCTGTATTTCAATGTCGCGAGAACGTCCAGATCAACAAACTAAAAAGTGAAGCTAAGAAACTCTGTGAGAGTATGAACCTTTCAAAGTTGGTTAGGGACGTCGCAAACAGCAAATCAGGCACACTCGAGGTCTTCTTCAGTGCAAAGACTCATAAGGAGGGTTGCCCCCTCAGAGTAATCGTGTCAGAACGTAATACTTGGCAGAAATGCCTTGCCGTCTTCCTGCTCGATAAGTTCCGGCTTCTTACGGTTGACGATCCCTATCGGGTGAAAGATTCCAGCGATGTTGTAAACTTTCTTGCCGGGCAAACGGGGGTAGCCCTCGACGCCTTTTCCATTGACCTGAAAGACTTGTATTATTCCATGCCGAAAAATGCGTTGCTTCAGTGTGTTCAGGACAGCATTGACCAATACGGCCCCCTGTCATTTCAAAATGACGCAGGTATACCAGAGGGAAAATTCATGGCATTGCTAGAATTGTATTTGAGGTCGACTTATGTAGAATGGGACGATAGCCTATACCTGCAAAGGAGCGGCGTTTGTATAGGTTCCTGTTTAGCGCCATTTTTAAGTGACCTGTTTTTAGCTCGCGCAGGCAGGACCATTTCTAGCCTTCTCGAAGGTAGCGGTGTCATCAGGGTTTTTAGATTCGTAGATGATTTTTTAGTTCTCATAGACAAAAAGTTTATGGACACCGACCAAGTCGTTACTAACACCTTAACAATTTTTAGGCATGTTTTATCGCCCTTAATAGTGACACACGAACTTTCGGTCGATTCGACTATAAGGTTTTAGATCTTAGATTGTTTGTAACAACTGATCATGCATGTTGGCAGTATGAGCCTCGTGCTAACAAACCACTACTACCTTTTAGCTCGTCCCATTCTAAGCTTGTCAAACGTAGTATCGCCAGCATGTGCCTGCTGAATGCTTTCAAGAAATCCTGCCCACACAGAGCAGCAGACAGTTTCCTCAAGCAGGTTGACCGTCTTGAGCAGGCGGGCTATCCACAGCACATTCTGGTGTCAGTGGCGGAGAAGATTTTGAAGAAGTCGCGGAACTGCCACACAAGCGAAGGGTCGCCCCAGAATAATGTCAAGCTTGCTGTGATTCCTTATGTACACCGCGTATCCCATAATTTGAAAAAGATTGCCGAACAGGTTGATGTAAAGGTGGTCTTCTCTGCGCCGTTAAAACTTTCCAGGCTCTGCAAGATGACTAACCCCTTTCTCAGGAAAGCTCCGGCCTGCAATGTGAACCACCAGAACAAGTATGTAAGTTGTCAGAAGGGTGTGGTCTACGAGTTCCCCTGTTCGTGTGGTAGATGGTACGTAGGCCATACCGAGCAATGCCTGAATGATAGGCTAAGACAGCATAATAACAACGTCAGGAATGGCAGAGAGGGCCACCTCGCAATTCACTGCCGGGATTGTCATTGCGTTCCTAACTTTAGCGCCTGCGCGGTAGTCGCCCGAAGCCCTGATAAATCAGTAAGACTAATCATTGAGGCCAAGAGAATAATCGAATTAGGTGATCTGTGCGTTAGCGTAGCCTCCATTTCTTTATCGCCAAAGGAGTTACGCTACTTAAATGCGGCTGCGCATTAAGGCACGGTGACGGCGCGCGCGGTGTCTATATATGTTCTGTGCTCTTTCGAAATAAATCTTTGTTGGAAGTGGCGCTCCGTGTGTGTGTACTGTCTCTCTTCGTCCGTGTCGTTTTCGCGCCTTAAGCTGCAATTTTGCTTTTTTTACGTCTGGAATACTGCCGGCATGTATTTTTACGGAACCGTGAAGAACCGGTAAGGTCTGTGTTGTGAAAACCAATTGAACTGTTTTTGAAAGAACTGCCTAACCATATTTTGAAATATGTTTTAAATGCATTGTATGTTTCTTTGGTATTGCTTAATGTATGTTCGTTCCTTTTCCTAATGTACCCACTCCTGCTATGTCCCGTGTATTGAGACAGCAGTATCTGTAAATAAATAAATAATAATATTTTGATGATCTGATACCTGCCTATTCCACTTATTACTGTCAGCTTTTCTGAGGCATACAAAAGCCACACTCGCTTCTACTGATGATATCGTGAATTTTACCGTGATCTATCAGTTGCAGTTACACAATAAGAGAGCAGGCGAATATAAAGAGTTTCAACGTATGAGAGCGCATTGTGTTATATAGGCTGGATAGCCTTTTCGTAACAGTGAATGCTGTGACATTGTATAACATTTTTTTTATTATTACCACTGCATGCAGCAGGGTGCAGTGTGAATTAGTTCGATAGCGTCATATTAGACTACCGAAACGTCCACCGGTTTCCACCAAGTGATTTTAAGTGAGGACAGAACCCCGCAACTGTCTGCAGCGAAGTGCGACTTCTCAGCAGTGGCTCGCAAGGGGAGGGTTAAGGAGCGAATAAAAGAGAGAAATAGAGTAGCAAAGATAGAAAGGAAAGTAACAGATTGGGAGACGGTTAGAGAAGTTCGCGTATGGGCTCCCGATCGGAGGGCGTTTGTCGAATACAGGACGTCATGGACGGGTTGAGCCACGAAAACCACTGAGCGTCTCCTTCCGCCAGGCTTTCCACCTATGGGTCGTTTGGTGGTACTCTCTTCTATTGTTTTATGCAGATATTACAGCGTCTGCGTTCTATCAACCCGCGTCTAATTGCTTTTATTTACATCATAAACTGCTTTTACACCAGAAATTTTACATCAGAAATTTTGTTCATCAGAAATTACATCAGAAATGTTTTTACATTAAAAATGCTTTTACATCATGTGATAACGACCACAAGGCGCTGTGTGCGCACTCATGCCTTTGTTCCTGTTTGTTGTACCTCTTGTGCAGGTCAGCTCGAGTATTATGGTAGAGAGGTTCCCCGTGTCGGAAGAAGCCATATTTCGCACCGACCCCAGGCCCGTTTGGACCGCGGTCTGGCAGGAGTCCCTGGCTGTCTCCATAGCTTCGCTTCTGCCTTCGTTCCGCAAAAATTCCTAACAAACGTCTTACCAGGCGGGCATTCGTGACAGCCCACCTCTACGTGAACTTCGTAGCATTCCGTCGACTCGTTTTGCCGGTGAGTGCTCATTACGACCGTAAAAAAAAAAAAAAATGTGTGGATGCTACCACAGGTCAGCGAACTCGCTCAATAGTCGACTCACACAGACTTGGGTCGAGCCGTGAGTGTGAGTTTGAGTGAAACCGACTGAGTAATATTCTGGTGAGCTTGAGTGAGCGTGAGTTAGGTTGAAGAAAATTTTCGGGAGTGTGTCCGAGTGAGTCCGGCCTACAAAAGGTTTGATGAGTTTGAATCACAGTGAGCCCCAATAGCAAAATATATTTAATGAGTGAGCTTGAGCGAGCTCCATTTATTTCACTGACCTATGGTTCAACTTAGATATCTTGAAAGAAATGTACCCGTATAATAGTGACACCACCAAAATTGTACTGCTTTAACAGTGACAACTCGATAAAATAGTGAGGCATAAATTGATAGGTCGCGAAATCTACAGATAGGGCATTCTCCTCTGGCCGTCCACAATAAACACCTATTCACAAGACAAACGACGTTACAAAAACTTGGTATTATGCCAAATAAACAACTAATAAATTGAAATAACAGTGAAAACATTTCAAATTACTAGTACTTATAGAATACTCGCTAGCACATTACGAAAACTAACCGATGCTGTCGGGGAGAAAGATGGCCCCACTCAAGTGTTTCGACTGACAGAACGAAGCTGTAAAACGCATTCATTCTACGGAAGAGGATACGACACGGCAGTGCCGTGTATGATCAAATAGATGCGATGCATAGCGCATTCAAACAAATGCAACAAAAAATAGTGATGGAATATGAAAAGAGGAGACATTGGGAGCGCTGTCTCCTCTGTAAATTCTCTTTTTTTATTGCACCGAAAAATTTTGACGTCAACCTGCAGCGATCCCAATAGCGAGCGTTACTAATGTAACAGTCAATGTTCTAACAGGCTATTGGTGGCTGCATTTGTTGCTGTCGACTCTGGAGTAATTACGCGGTGACTATGAGACGACTCAGCCGGATGTGGATTCAGGCTAGTCGGTATCGATTATTCATAACATTGTTTTGGAAAAAAGCAAATGCAGACAGAACACAACATTTCTCGCATATCAATGTTTTTAACGACTTTGCTTTGCAAAAAAACAAGGTTGAAGAATTACAGGCCATGGTGAGAGTCGTGTGATGGTAACAATAAGACATAATGTTCAATAATAGCCAAACATAACGTATGACAGCGATAGTCGTTCGTGAACTTTAATGAATATTGTACGTGCCATTCGTGGAATGTAACTCACAGTAGCAAAGACATGGTTCATGTCAGTGTGTGCAGCTTTAGGCTGTATTTTGCTGTTATATAACGTAATCGAACAGCGTTTGAGAGAACTCGGAGTGCGATAGACATGGTGCAGTGTTTTAAGTCCTCAACACCGCTCGCACGCTACGTCGTAGCTTCAGAAAAAAAAAGGATTGTGTTTAGACGCTAATTCCTTTTTCCCCACTTTGTCAAACATTACTCACAGGTCGACCAGGAGTAGCTGGCGTTTTAGCCACTATGACCGCAAATAGCCAACAGCTACAGCTTGGCTTGGCCGCCAAGCTGACTTGTGCTGGTTCGGCTGCCTGCATAGCAGACGCCATCACCTTTCCCCTAGATGTCGCCAAGGTTCGGCTGCAGGTAAGCCCACGCTTGTCACCGTTTATGAAGAGAACTGACGCATTTCGTTTCTGGATGCCTTGATATGATAAATAACGTTTATGGTGGCGTTATGGCATTCTGAACGTTCAAAGATCACCTGTCACGTGACTCTCTTTGACAAAAAGAGTGTTCCCCACTCCCCGCCTTGCCTACGAGCGGGGCTGTCTAACACCCCCAGGGATTACATGTATAGAAATTGCCAGCCTAGTAGACGGGGGAGCACCTTTCGTCGTTGCTTATTAGGTGGATAAGTGGTTCTCAGCTGTGTGTGTCCGAGAACCCATGGTGTGACAAACCAGGGATAGAAGGGGTAGGGGCAATGTGAGAAGCAATTGCTACGGTATGAAATGGAAGGCACATCAGGTGAAGGTAATGCAGTGCTATTGGGGCTTATGTAGCAGGTTTATGAAGAGAAACATGCAAGAAAAGGCAAGGAAATTGACCAGAAGCACGTCTGGTTTGCTACCCTGCATTATGGTATGGATAAAGGGAAAGGGAAAGAGACAAAAGAAGATAGTGAAGAAAGGCACACACAATAATGAGCACACTTGGGAGAGTACGTGCACTTTACAGGTGGTCGCTCAGATTTGTTGAGTTCAAGTACTTTGGCAGCGTTTCGGTTGCTTTCAGTGCTCTCGAAGCACACGTCCAAGGTCCTGGAATCATCTGCGCAAAAAATGATCTGGTATTCAGTTGGTTCAAAACCATCTGTATCAGGCATCGCTGGGTGTCATAGCTATAGCAGTTGAACATGATGGGTTCAAAGGTTTAGTTTTAATGGAGGCGTTAGAGCAGCCCAAGCAATCTTATTCAGGACATTGCTGCTGTTTCTCGAGCAGTACCGGGAAATAAAGTATAAAGTCTTTCTTTTGTGGGCCATGGCAACGCGGAACACATGATACGGCTCCGTGGAACACAATTTGACAACCAGCATTACTTCGATCGAAGGTTGTGGGTTCGGATCGCATCCAGGCATATCACAATATTTATATTATTTTCAATTGATGTCATAATTATTAAATTACAGTTCAAAGAAAACATTGAATGTCTGATACGCTTTCTTTGGTTTAATTGCCTTTGGAAATGTCGAGGCCCATGTGCTCAGATTTGGGTGCACGTTAAAGAACCCCAGGTGGTCAAAATTTCCGGAGCCCTCCACTACGGCGTCTCTCATAATCGTATGGTGGTTTTGGCACGTTAAACCCCACAAATCAATCAAATCAATCAATTGGTTTAATTGCTTTTTAGATTTATTCGGTTGTACCGAGCAAATAAATTAACCCCTCGTAAATTATTCCCATGATTTTATTCTGTATGAAAAGCAATAGTTGTTACTATTCATTAATTACGTGGTTTGAGCTATACTTTAACCGAGGTTGAGTATGTAGCTTTATAGCCACATACATCCTGTACAAAAAAAAAGTTAATATTTAGTACACAGAAAAGTTGCCTATCCTAGTATCAAAACGACCAAATACAGGCATGTAGAGTCTGTACGTGGACCATTCGCTTTAAACGCATCATTTCCGGTGGAGGCGGAAATGTTGTAGGCCCGTGTGTTCAGATTTGGATGCACGTTAAGGAACCCCAGGTAGTCGAAATTTCCGGAGCCCTCCACTACGGCGTCTCTCATAATCATATAGTGGTTTTGGGACGTTAAACTTCACATATCAATCAATCAACCACCTTAAACACGAGCGCCTCTACCATTGCTCGTTTATAGTGCCGCATCTCGATGCATCAAACTGTTCATGCTGATTAGTTTCAGTAGTGTGATCTCTCCACTGTTTCGGTTGACAAAATTTCAGTTAGCAAATGATGACATCGCAACACAAACATTTTGCTGTGTCGAGGAACAAATGTCGACAAAAAGAAATCTGCAGCATTTGAAAATGACAGTTGTTAGAGACACTGTGGAGCATAGCATAGCCATTTCAACTCCGTTTATGCGAAGTCCCAATAGGGAAGTTCGGTGCTGCAAGATGGTGCCACCAGCGTTGTCCTATTTGTCAGCATTTTTTGGTGAGGTTTAGAAAAGTATACACCCAGGATAACACTACATTTAATAATTATTCAAAAGTAAAACTACCATGAGCTCTTTAGAAAGGAAGCGAGTCTTAAGGTAAAGCTGTGCAAATGTCAGCGAAAAGACGGACCGTGCTCATCTTCAATGAGTGCGTGACTAATGCTCACGTCTGGACTCGGGTGCCTTTCACTCCAGATCCAGGGCGAGGGCTCGACTGGATACAGCAGGTCGAGCCTCAAGTACCGTGGTGTCCTTGGCACCGTGGCGACCATTGCTCGTCAAGAAGGACCCGCCCGACTGTACGGAGGCATCGGCCCTGGCCTCCAGAGGCAGTTCTGCTTTGCCACTGTGCGCATAGGTTTCTACGACAGCGTCAAAGAATCCTACAGCATGGCCATTCTCGGTTAGTGTAAATGATGCCACACTCGCGGTTTCCTTGAGGTGGTCATAGTGTCGCAAGACAACGGTAACATGGTCGTCAGTGGGTGAAAGCGCTGTAATCATCATCATAATAATAATTATCGTTAGCTTGACTGAAATGTGACAAGATCTCTAGCACAAACTTCGAGCCAACTAGTCCTAGCCCTCACCACCTTTTAATTGTTCCTCAATTTTTACCTAAATGAACCCTTGTATGTTTTGCCAACTTAATTTCACCTGTCCACATATCCATCTGCCAACTCCTCGCGCTTACTTTCTTTTTGAAATCAGGCTTTTACTCTTAATGACCAACGCTTATCTTGTCATCTCACTACGTTATCTGCCCATGCCCATTTTTCTTTCTTGTCAATGAATGAGCTCCTGCTAAACGGTAATCTACAAGAATGCGAGATAAGCAAAGTACATCAACCAATTATTATCAATGCGTTAACGTGTATATCCGGTGTTACTTTATTTCTTTTAAAAATTTTCTTTGCGAGTTCTAAAGCTGTCCTGGGTTATTAGACGTGACGTGCAAACTTCGCTACTTTAGCTTTCAATTAACGTCTTATGTTTTAGCGGGATTGATGAAATATTTTCTGGTTACTTTCGACACAAATCACCACGACCATTGACTTCCCTCCTCTTGGCAACATTCTTCGTGGCCATGTTAGAAGAAAAACTTTGTTATTCTATTTCTTATTTTCTTAAATGTTGTAAGGTGATGCCACTAACGTAATCACGGCAATGCCGTGAGCGATGCAATATACAAAGTTTGAACTGGCAAACGATAGACATGCATCCTCATGATGCAGCGTTTTGGTGCGCTAGAACATGGCCAGAGGGGAAAACAAGTGAACGCAAGCTCGTCGCATTGTTGTCTAAATGCCTTGCAGGCTTTTTCGCGGAATAGAAGCTCGTACAGATGAATACATTTTATTAGGAGAGAAAAATGAAAGTTCAAGTAATACGTACTGATAGTGGTAATCACAGTCGCCAGCCGATTGTAACTTAATCTGTGATAAGACGGTTTGGTGTTTATGCATGTGGAATGTTAATTCCGAAACAAACTGCACTGTTCACGTTGAGAGCGCAATGTTACGGGAACCTTAAAAAAACAATCAGGCACGATTTGGGAGATTCTGGTTCAACCAGCGCAAACGGGTGGTTGAATGATTAAAATGCCGGTTACATAGAAATAGAAAAAGGAAGCGCATGCAGAAATATGTATTTACAAGTTGAATTGCATTATGAATTGACATATGCACTGTAGCCTAATTTGCGACTGACCCATTTTATCTTGAATAACCAACTGAATGTACAGACGTAACCACAGACTCCAAAATGAGTCAGTGATTTTTGGACATTTCTGGCGAGTATCTCGTGACTGATTCGTTTAAATTCTGCGCCAATTGCGAATAGACAAACAGTTTTTCCGAAATAAATAGAGTATAAAAACGACAGTCTATAACTTTAAAAAATGTTTCGTAGCCATACCACATAGCAAGACAACGTATGGTAATTGAAAATGTGGAGCTGAAATTCCTGACGTATAAGTCAACAGCTATTCCTTAACTATGGGCCTTATCGATTCTGTTTTCGAAGCAAAAACTAAGAAAAGCATAGGAAAAGTGTTACTATGGAGACGAATGCTAAACTACAATGAATACTTTTTCGCGTCAATGTTTCTTTTTTGTCGCAAGTGGTTTTTTACCTCAGAAAGGTGGACTTCGGTCGCCTTGCACCAATTTATTTTTGAGAAGACTGTATTCATTTGCATATGTTAGTGCTTCTGCTTTGTAGCGCTCAAAAAGTTCTAGGAAACCGTATAACATTGACGTTGTTGTGCTTTTTTATTTGTTGCTTTTAACTTTCATGAATTGTACAACTAATTCAATTAAAACAAGTGGGTAGATTGTTCTTCATGTAAGCTTTCGTGTTCTGTAAAGATCATTCTGCTGCAGCTGATGTATGTCTGACATATGTCTGACAAATAATATAGAAGGAACGTCCCTCTTCCTCGTAGGCCACAACCAGGGCGGCAACTGTGCCTCCGTGCTGGGCATCCGCATCCTGGCAGCGGTCACCACGGGCGCGATGGCCGTCGCCACGGCCCAGCCCACCGACGTGGTCAAGGTGCGCATGCAAGCACAGTCCGGCACTGCTCCCCGCCGGTACCGGAACTCGTTCCAGGCGTACCGCACCATCGGCCGAGAAGAGGGAGTCCGGGGACTCTACAAGGGTGAGTGCTCGTATAGTGGCGCCCATGTCCTCAGCGGCCGCAATACTCAACCTAAGGGATAGAACTGAAGAACTGATGTACAGTTCTTTTGCGGCTGGCTACAAGAGCGATGTGTGCGCGTTATCTCCAATATCGGGGGCTGTTTATGGCAGAGCAAAGCAGACACAATACAATGCCAGTGTCAAATACTTAAGACTGGTACCTCTCGTTACTGCGAAAATGGAATTCTGAAGTTTGCGCAGTGCTCCTCTACTTGAGCTCTTCCACATGTATCTCGGGGTTACACTACACTCGGCCGAAATGATTTAACTAATCAATTTCTGCGCTATTTTTCGGTCAATTGTTAGGCGAGTGGTGGTTGCTTGTTAACTCTGGCATCAACGATTGCCAATGTTGGACGAAAGCCCCGCCGCGGTGGTCTAGTGGCTAAGGTACTCGGCTGCTGACCCGCAGGTCGCGGGTTCGATTCCCGGCTGCGGCGGCTGCATTTCCGATGGAGGCGGAAATGTTGTAGGCCCGTGTACTCAGATTTGGGTGCACGTTAAAGAACCCCAGGTGGTCAAAATTTCCGGAGCCCTCCACTACGGCGTCTCTCATAATCAGAAGTGGTTTTGGGACGTTAAACCCCACAAATCAATCAATGTTGAACGAAAACAAATCGTGTAGACATGGGCAATACCTCCGTGTTGTACCTTTATTGAATTTGAAAAATAATGAAAGAGTTAGGACACTAGGTCATGATGTGCTGATACACAACACGTTTGTCTTCAGGTGATTTTTTCTGTTGTCAGTAGCCAAGCCCACCTTTCATGATGCTATAACATTTTATGGCAGTTAAGCATACCATAGAACGATTCAAAATGAAGTAGACAGTGTCTGACCCTTCGTGCAATAAGACAACAAAAAAGGTTCTCATACTCAGGTCATATAACGACAAAGAGGGTTCTTTGGGGAGGTAATTGAGAAACCAGTCAAGGCCACACAAAAAGGCCGGTTGATTTAATACATTCGGTAAATTAGGAGCAATGTGAATGTAGCAAATATGTTACAGCGAAAACTGTTATCAGATCAACAGAATCGAAAGTTGGGCTAGTTTGATATGCATGTTATAACTGTCAGTTCAAGTGCACGAATAAGCAGAAAGGAAAAGAGAACAAGCGCTTTCTCGCAACTAAACAATTTATTAGAAAGGGAGGATAATGAGTTGACAGAAGCTTTTCACATAAGAAAAAGAGGTGAACAATGCGTCAGACAGCCATTTTTTTAAAAATAAATGTATGTAAGCAGAGGATAAGCACCGGTGTAGCTCAGTGGTAGAATACTCGGATGGCACTCAGCCAGCCTTTGGCTTTGCTGCACTATAAAGAGTTTGCTTTTCTAGATTATGTTTCGAGGTAATCTTTTTTTCTTTTACCCTGCGTTCTCGAGGTGGCACGGGTGCACCTTATGTTTGCACACGCATGCGTTGTTTTTTGATTACCTGTTTATATATTCTTCCCTTTATATTAAATCGTTTAGTTTCAAGAGGCGCTTGTCCTCTCTTTCTTTCTGTTTATTCGTGAACTTGAACGGACTGTTATGAGATCGCAACACGGGTAACGTGCGCGCCATAACTGTCCGCCACCGGTTTCCGTAACCACTAACGCACAAAATAAGAAAAAAAAACGCAGTAAATAAAAAACACCCATACAACGGTATCCACAGCCGGGTTCCTGCATGCCCACCCAATATGTACCACTGGGCGACGCCCAGTGGTACATATTGGTACATATAGCTGGTGCTTGAAACTCCTTTTCAAACTGGCCTTAGGCAGGCTTGATGTCGGCAAAGGAATCGCGTTAATATCAGTGAAAAGTGTTTTATAACAGCAAAGAAATCAACCACGTGTCAAGTAACGCAAAACGCGCAACGAGGGCGTTGTCGAATAAGCGATGCAAATAGTAAAAAAAAATCAAAAATGCCTCTACCTACCCAGGTACTTACTCACTTGATGGGACTGGACAGCGCGTCCCTCTATAGCAATTCTCTTCGCTACAGTTTATTCGATTGTTTATTTTTCGTGCCCCGCCGTGGCGGTCTAGTGGCTAAGGTACTCGGCTACTGACCCGCAGGTTGCTGGATCGAATGCCGGCGGCGACGGCTGCATTTCCGATGGAGGCGGAAATGTTGTAGGCCCGTGTGCTCAGATTTGGGTGCACGTTAAAGAACCCCAGGTGGTCTAAATTTCCGGAGCCCTCCACTACGGCGTCTCTCATATTCATATGGTGGTTTTGGGACGTTAAACCCCACATATCAATCAATGTCTATTTTTTCGTTCCCCTCAGGCATGCTGCCCAACATTGCTCGCAACAGTATCGTCAATGCGGCCGAACTTGTGTGCTACGACAGCGTCAAGGAGGTCATCTTGTCTCGGGGCCTGCTGGGGGACAACATCGCGTGTCACTTCGTGGCCGCCTTCGGAGCAGGCTTCTGCGCCACTGTGGTCGCTTCGCCCGTGGACGTGGTGAAGACGCGCTACATGAACGCCGGCGCTGGTCTCTACTCGGGCGCCATGGAGTGTGCGGTGCGCATGTTCCACGAGGGCGGTCTCCTTGCCTTCTACAAAGGGTGAGTGAGCGCAGCACGTCTGCACTGCGCGATACGCTGGCTGCACAGGAGTTCAGTCAAGTCCAGGAAGGCTTGACGTTTATAATGAGGGACAAAGGTCAAGCTTTTATATCACCGCTCTTAGGTGAGTGTTCTTCAATTGAATGGTGTTGCCATTGCCATCGGAGAAGCAACCGTTTAACATAAAAACAATGCCCAGGATCTAATCAGACTTCAAGCCTAGCCCTTTGCGTGGCAATCTAGTATTCTACCACTGAGCCACGAAGGTACTCGAACTTCATTTTCAAAGAGAGCCCACACAGATGGGATGTCGAGCAAAGGATCACTTTAGCCTACGTAAGAAAGCGTGGTAGAAGAGTAAAATGATCAGGCACCAGTAAAACCAGGCACTCCACAATACTGATTGCACAACGAATGTGTGGTTTATTGCTTCTCACCCCTGCAAGGTGTTATGCCCCAATTTTTCCTCCTCATCGGCCACATGCGCAATGAACAAAGCGCACAGAATACATTACAGGCGTGAAACAGGTACATCGCTTATCCGCGGAAAGAAGTTTAATGGCGTAGTGATTGCTGTCGTAATTCACAAGAGTTATAACTTATGGCATAGTTGATAGCTTGCGGAAAGCCAAAAGTTCAAAGTTGGTCTTGGCCTGACATGAAGCGGTGCTAATAAAGTGTGTTCGGGCAGTGTCGTAACCACCGGCTAATATTTTCCATAAACTGCACGCAGAGACACAGGTACGAAGAAAAGCAATTGCGGCAAGGCTGAGAAGACGCGCGTCTTGTTTGCTACCGACACTGAGGAAAAGAGAACGGGGGATTTACAGAAGAGAAAGAGAAAAAAATAACTGTGGTGCCTAATCTGAAAGCACATATCAGCGCCCCAGTTTGTCACTGTGGTTTGAAAGGGTCGGTCACGCCGAGCTCCAGGAACGTTTTCTTCGCATGGTGATCAACACCATCTCTAGAACACATCTGAAGACTCAAAAAAAAATTATGTGTACCGCACCGCGCATGTCCGACAGTCCTCGAAGCAGTGCGCCTGCTTCTGAAGGCCCTCTTCACAATAATCAAATTAAGTGACAGATTGGAATGGTAGGCCATTATGTAGTAAGCTTCCAGTATTAAGTCGGCACATGTGTGAACACCTGTGCCGAAATTGTAGCACAGGTTGCAGGCTTGGTCTCTGCTGGTGACATGCTGTCCTTTTGTCTATTTCAAATCCTTATTTTTTTTACTACAAATGACATTTCCGATACTTACCAAGGTTTGAGTGTATTTTAGTTGTAACGCCGTGCTGAACAAATGAAATAAGACATTGATTGCCCTTCTTGCGCTGCTTGCTAGCGAAAATCTTGTACAGGCAAAACTTTCGTTAAAATGTACAGAATTATTGGTCAGCCATCAGCTCGTAGCCATGTCACGAGCTACTTGACGTCACCTGGGAAAAGGAGAGTGTTCAACACTCGCCGTCATGGCTGCGAATGACACTGACTAACATTCGTAGGTTATTGGCATATAGCCAATAAAGTGTAGTTGAGGACTACCAATCCTCTATTTTGGTAGAGCATTAAATTCGTTATCGGGAAATTCGAAGTTTGGTTTGTGCCGGTGGCAAGTTGTTCCTATTTTTTTCGCATTTTTGTTACAATCACTACCCTGACGTCTTATGTCAACCATGTTTTACTTAGCTTGATTGTCTGTTGGAAGCAATTAACATAATAATAATCTCCATTTTTAGATTAGTGTCTCTAAGTTTCTCCTAAATTATAGCATGAGAACTATAGTAGCCTGATAAGCATTGAGGCAACGAATCAGACAATCCCTAGTTAAAAAAAATACGGTGTGTAGGAAAGTTGCTTTCAACAGTGGTGTTTCTATTGCCTGTTTCACTCACTCTGTCTTGGTAAAACAAGGGCGCTTTCTCTCCACGCAGGTTCACACCTTCCTTCGTTCGGCTAGGTTCCTGGAACATTTGCATGTTCATCACGTACGAACAGCTGAAGCGACTGTTCCACTATATGAATAGTGGTGAGACCTCATCCAACTGCCTCATCGTGGGCCAGGACAAGATCCATCTGTCTCGATACTCTGTGCTCGCCGAGCCCAGTGCAGCCATTATCCTTTAACTCTGTACATTTATACACCACATACATTTCTCATCTCACCCATCATAAATGGACTAAATACAGGATATACCCAATATAGGCTAGTAAGTATTCACACCTAGTACCTTGCACTCGTGACATTCGGTACACGTATCGCAGTGGTCATGCGTCAGTCGAAGTTATTGCTATGTACGAAATTGTCGCTGAATGACCAGCTTTTGACTAGGTCTACTTGGTAAACATAGCAGGAAAGGATTCCAGCCGAAAGTAATGATCTGAACACAAGGAAGAAGACCCATCTCACTCGAAGTCAGTCCTTTGAACTCGAAAGATTTGCAGCAATGTCTGGTACCGCACAAGGCAGAAAGTCACTGCATTTTGGCGTCGCATTAACTCAGTGGTACCCTAATCTAAGTATATGCTCAGAAAGAATCATCCATCATCGTCACGTTTTCTTTTCTGAAGGAGGAAGTACAAGAACACTAGCCTTTATTATACCAGAATGGAGACAAGGCAAGCAGGCTGTCTTGAACCAAGGCCTCATCATCACTACATTGACTTGCTTGAAGACATTTATCTGTCAAGCACAAACTGAAACCTAGAAGGCAACATTACAGCTTTCGTGTCATTGCGGCTCATACTACACCTTGAGCGCATTTTAACAACAAAAAAGTTTCTTCTGGTATTAACCTTGCGCAAGGATCACGGGGAGCATTATTGTCCTTAACATCATTTTGCCGTCAATATTAGCGACGACGGTGTTATCGCCTCATTGCACCCGCATCGTCGTGTTGATCGGAAACAAGTTCAGGGTGGCGTTGTGCTCCGGACTTGCCCTTGCTCCTTTCTTGCAGTAACTTCCATCTTGATATGTCATCGCCGAATGTGACGCACTCAACGCTAGAACTTATCTGACGCTTTGTTTCCGGGCGTGACGATGGTTGTAATAAAAATATGTATATTTTTTTATCTGCGCGGTTGTTTTGAATTTTTCTTTTGTGAGCATTGTGTGTTTTGCCTGATTACGTACCTTAGTCGAACTTCCAAATGCGACTGTCAGACACACGCTGCCTCTGAAACTACATCATCGGGCCCCTTGAAGCAGCAAATGACCACGATTGCCTGCCGGGACAAACTGCTTCCAGTATTACTTTCGCCTTTCGTGTAGCTTCTCTCACGCAAGGGAAAAAGGATAAATATCTATAATTTTGAAAACAATACGGTATGTTTATTAGCTGGAAAAAACTTAACGCCTGAATACAATACGTGTCGTTAGGCTCGACACAAAATAAAGTTACGTTCTATCGGTAGTTGTTGAAAGAACACTAAAATGAAATACACAAACTTTAGGTTGCTAATGTGTTCGGTCACAACCACCTTTTCTGGTAGTTGTTCAGGCAGGTCATGCTCCCCGCGGTGGCATGGTACTCACGGACTCATATGGGAACATCAAAAGTTTTACAAAAACGGCTGACAAACGGAATTTTGGCAGACGATTAACCATGTCATGTCATGACGAATTCAATGTATAAAGAAAATGCTGGCTCTAAACTACCTGTAGATGTGACCCGAACTAAGGACAATGGAAAGGAATGTATGCATTTCACTGAACTCTCGAATGAGCTGTTGTAACCCATGAATATTGTACTAATTGGATCTTTGTGACTCTGAAATAAATCTAAAGAAACTCTTCATGAGACACTGGAGAACATAGAAACTGTAACAACGATGTCAGTGACGGATGTGTCTGTCCTTTGGCGGCTTGCAGAGCGCCTTCAGTGGTTGGGTGAAGCGTTGGCAAAGGTGCCCTAAAGAAGCGGCAGAATGTATTGTAAAGTTTTGAAGATACTTTAAACTTGTGTTGTATAGCTGACAGAATAATTTATAGAAAAAAATTCCGGCAACATGGAGGGCAGACGTTGTATGCCATCAAAGCGTGCATTGCCGTATTAACCAGCGTATTTTGTATCTTAATCCATGCTTAACGTACATGACACGTTCACTCTCCGATGAAAGTTTAACAGGCTTTCAACGCTATAGCTGCGTGAAAGCGTCTTACTACCGCGATATCGCAGTGAGTACGTGTTAATGTGTCGTTCACACAGCAATGCACTTTCGAGTAGAAGCTGATAATGCGCACTGGTAAGCTAAGCATAAAAAAAATGGCAGCATAACTACGGGGTGAAGGATGGAGAGTGGGGCGAAGCATCCGTCCATCCATTCGTTCTTGCTTCCTTCCGTCCATGCGTCTGTCCGTGTGACCGTCTGCGTGAGCGAGTATAACGTAGCAACCCTTTCTTGTGAGATAGTGCTCAATGTACATGCCAATGGCTGCTAATTAGGAATGAGAAATAGAGAATTCGGCTTTTAGTTAACGCGCACGCTGCGAATTTTTTATTGTTCAACAACGCATAGGAGAAATCTCCCACCGGCACCACCTTGCAGGTCGAAGCGTAAGACTGGTCGAAGCGTAAGACGAGGAACGAACGGGTGCCGCTTTAAAGAGCTTCGCCCCTAAAAACCCTTTCGAGAATAAGGTAACTGACATTACACATGTTCGTTTAAAACATTTCGCTAGCAACGCCCCCTTCATTCATTTCAATGCCAGTGCAAACGTGTGCCCGGGAGCCATCGGTCCGCCCTAGTTCAGGAAGTGGTTGTGATACGACGCCACAGGTAGGGTAGGGGTGTTTGCGTTACACGTGCATCTGAGCGTTTTCACACAGATAATCCATAGACGCGTTTCCCTCTCCAATATAGTATGACTGTCAGAATTCTTCCTTCATGTTCGATTTTCGCCGCTCGAAGCAATACCACCGCCACCCCCGAGCGCTCTTAAAGTCAGCGCATGCAGCTGCATTGTAGTGACGCTTCCTTATTGATTACCCGCATGACAACAAGATCAGTGACGCGCTATGTCAAAACACCGTATCTCGCACACAGCCAGCGTGACTGACAACATTGTGAATACGAGGAATGCAAGATGCCGTGCTACGGATCTGCACACCACTGAACCAGAAATTCAAAGGATTTATGTCGCTAGGCGCACTACATAATGTGTTCTCTGCCCCACAGCCGCAAGACACACGTGTAGGCTAGGCCATAGGAGAAAGTAGAAAAGAGCTAGATGTAATGATGGTGAATGGCTGGATTTAACGCATCCGGCTGGCATTGTAAAGATAGAGGAGGTGCTGTCCAAGCAAAAGTTTCCCCTGAAACGTCTGCTTCACCACAAGAGATGCCTGAAAGTACTCGAAAAAGTTGAGGCCCTTATCACCTATGGTAAGGCTCAACTTTTGTCTGAAGTCAGAACTTGCAACAATGGGCATAACTAAGTGCCTGCGTAACTAAGGTGGCTGCAGACGGGGACTTTCACCAAACCCTACCATGGGCACCGCCTGTGACCCGCGCTGCACCCGTCACTCGACTGCCCGTGGTGCGACCACAAATGGGTCGACATGGCACACCTACTTCTAGAATGCGCAAGGAACAACAAGAGACAACGAGAAAGAATGGCGTAAGCTGAAGGACCTTATGAAACAGTGCGACTTGCTGAGCGATGGGAAGCCGCTTTGCTCAGTGGGGATCTTGCAGACCAGGAGTAGGCTGTCCAGCGAGCCAGAGCCATCAGCGAAGACCTCGGACGATGTTCCTCGAATGGTTGATAGCTGGCAGCCTTCGTCAGAGACACAACCGTTGGCCGAATAAAGTCTAATCATCTAAACTCTTATGAAACGCCTGTGTCACCACAACACATGCACAAAAAAAAAACGTTGAGGCCATGACCACCCATGATAAGGCTCCAGTTTTGTCTGACGTGCCATCTTGAAACGATAAACGTAACAAGGCTTTTTTTAAGCGCCTAACATTGTTCGTTAAAAATCACCGCAAGATATCCTAAAATAACCCACAGCACAACTCAAAAACTACGATTACTGTGGCATTCTAGTGGCCAAGGTGTTAGGTGTTCGTTTCATATCTGATAGTTCGAATCCATGGTCGGCCTCAGTTCCAAGGAGAGTTCGTTATATCTTTGAAAATTTTATTTCATAAAGTTTTGTGGCACATGGTTGAAATCGATATCAAACATTTGTCATGGAAATTTCCATCACAGCGGTGGCATAAGTATCACACTTCAGGCTGCCGTTGGGGGCGGGCATGGAGTGTTGTGCTCTTCAGCGGCGTTTCTTGCGGGCCATCCGGGCCGCGGTATCAGGTTTACGGAAATGCCTACACGGAAGATTATTAGCTCGTTTTAATCCAGCTTCCTTAAAGTACAATGTAACTTTTTCAATGAAAGAGAACACGCAAGCGCGTGACCTGCCCTCTGTTGTAGCTGCCTACAGCCCCGTCAATCGACAGATAAAGAAAGCGCAACCAATTTTCCCGTCATCTGTTATCAAACGAAACAAGGCATGCCAGTTGTGTAAGTGCTGCTAAATTGTGCTCCCGCTCTGGTCCCGCAATGTGCAATGCCGTGAAAAGTGGACGCGCTTTCTTTATCTATCGGCTTATGGTGCTGTAGGCAGCTGCCGCAGAGCGCAGGCCAAGCGCTGGCGTGTTCCCTTTCATAAAAATTCATACTGTACAACTGTTTGCAATACCAAGTTCTTGCGTGGTGATTTAAAGGTCCGCCCCTACCGGGTTGAGCATTGTCGAGATGCACTCGATCGTCTTAGGGCGATGCCGGATCTGATGGTAATAGGGTCGTATCAGATAAACCACGTTTGAGCAATCGTTCTCAAGGACGAAGACGGCAAGAAGAAGCTTCTGTCGCTGAAAACGCTCAGTGCTACGGACCACCGGTGTGACGTCATCAACCCCTGCCACCAGGACATTAGGATGAAGAAGTATTGCCTGCTTCACACGACGCCCGACGAGGACGTTCGAACAGCCTTATCGCCTTGTGCCGCCGTGAGTGAGATACGCCAGGAAAAGGGGCGCGTTCGGGATGCGGGAACAAAGGCTCTCACGCAAAGCTTGTGTAGCTGCACTTCAAAGCTGTCGTGACCATTGAGGACATACCCCATCAGCTACGTGTGGGAGAAGACCATGCGCTCGTGTTGGTGCCTTGCAGAGCCCTGCTCTGCCTTCAGTGCCAGAGCAGCGGCCATTTGGCACGAGTGTCGTGTGCTACGCTGTGGGCTCTGTCGTCATAACGGCCGCGATTAGACCCCGTGTGTGAGGAGCTACGCCAACGTGACCGGGTCTGGCAGGCGCGAGGCCACGAAGGAACACACGATGGACAAGGTCGACGCGGTATCAACTTCTGGATGGAGCAGCGACTCATCTGCTTTGTAGGTAAGGTCCTAGCTGAAGGCTTGTGATGAATTTAAGCCCATATGAAAAAAAGACGAAACTCTAGACAACAAAGGTGAAGTCGAGCCGGCAGCGTAGGCGACCAGGGTACGCCCAGCGGTGGCGGCTATACAAGGAGGGGGCACCTCGACTCTCCTCTGCAGTAGACTGAAGAGACCATTGAAGAGACCATTGAGGGCACGGACTTAACTGCGAGTAGCTTGAAGAGGCCCAGAAGCACGCTAGAGAAAGATGGACGGGAAGGCGATGATGGTACCTGCGAGGGTCTTCCTTCCAAATTTACCCTTATAAGCTGTGCAACACTGAATACGGCACAACACATTCCACCCAATAAGCGGAGTACCCCAACTGTTGCCCCGCTTTAGCGAGGACACCGACGGGAGGTGCGCTGTGGTTTCGGCTGGCGTGTAGACGGCACTTTATGACCGATGTGTTCGCAACGAAACAGAGGCGGCTACAAGCTGCATCAAACATGAAGGGGAACAGAACGACGTAAGTTTGTCTGCAGTAAAACTCGTTTTACGTGCGCGCTTTCGGACTTCACCTTTCGTTTTTATGGCCACTAGTCGTCACGTAACACTTCGTATTGCAACGCCTAATGTTCGTAGGGTAACGGCCCGGTTGCGACAAGTGCAATCGCCAAGTCGCCTGTTGCTGGAAAACGACATAGACGCTCTTGCTGTCCGTGAAACAAATACCGATGTTGTAGGCCCGTGTGCTCAGATTTGGGTGCACGTTAAAGAACCCCAGGTGGTCGAAATTTCCGGAGGCCTCCACTACGGCGTCTCTCATAATCATATGGTGGTCTTAGGACGTTAAACCCCACATATCAATCAATCAAACAAATACCGAAATAGAAGAGCTAACAAAGAAAATGGTTGATATGTTAAAACCATGATAGAGTGTTTGCGTGAGTCTTTCAATCGGCAGGTCATGGGAGTGTTTACTAATGTTGCGTAATTGTGCCTGTATGGTTGCACGACGCGTGTTAACCTCACAGGACGGGAAGCTTGTACTTTCGCTTTCTATCATGTATGCTGGCGAATAATGTTTGTGTGTTTGCTACAAACAGCGTGCGGAAAAGAAATGCATTTTTCGATTATGTGACCATCATTTTGACACTCGACAAAAATGTGGTCCTTATAGAGGATTTTATTTGTGTTTGCATGCCTGATGACCGAGTGCAGAATACGAGTGGGCCGGATGTCAGTTCAGCGAGCCTTCACGAAATCATGTGGAATTCTGAATTAGCGAACGTTGGTAACATTTAGGGGGCAATGAAGTTTTTCATACTAACTTTCAATGCCTTGCTCGGTTTGACCGAGTACACATGACCGCGCATCTTGCGACAATGGTCGTTAACTATACACGCGAGCTTTAGTGACGACCGCATGGTGATGTGTACAGTCGGGAAATAGTGCAATGCGTCGAAGTTTACCTGGGACCTTCAGAAAATGATAATGTCTTTAAAAAATGAGCGTTTCGTGTCGGTAGAAAAACTACCCTCAGAGATAGGCGCTTGTTCGGCGTCGCGCAACCCTCTCTCTCTCTCTCTCTCTCTCTCTCTCTATGTATATATATATATATATATATATATATATATATATATATATATTGCATTAAAGTGCTTATGCACAGGCGAGACCCGTGTCTGCAGTGTTCGAGAGCTTCGTGGCTGTCGTAGATCATTTTGTTAAGGTAACGCCCACAACGCGAACATTACGGATTATTCTGAAATCAACGTGCCCGCTAGCGATAGCACTGGATTATTCGACGGCGAATGTATAAATGCCAACGTGCTTCAGCGTTTGTCGGTTCATCGATGGCCGACGCTCTGTTCACTGCTGTCACTTCCAGTGCGCACCACCGTAATCAGACCATTCGTTTACCGACCACAAGGGCGGCTCAAATAAAACGTTTCATTAAAAAAAAGCCATTATTCTTTTCGTCAGCGTCATGAACCCGCGACAATAGTGATATGAAATGCACCTCAGAGTATATCACGATGCCATAGGCTGTACAATCTAGTCATCGTTCGTGATATCTACAATAATGTCACCATCCGGTATTAAGCATTTGTAATACTATGATACAATACCCTCATATTGCTATATTGATGTATTTTGCTTGGAGATAAGGACGTACCTAAATTATCATCATAAAATTATCCTAACTATCCTATCATTCATTAGTCATACAACTGTCGTGTGGTCACTATTACAATTATTTGTTTTCAGGCCAATCACCCAGAGTGGGTGTGAGGCATACATCAATCGCCATCATTCGCATCACGTCTCGCGCAACCTGATCTCCGACAAAGAAGAAACATACGAACGCGGCATCGGTGTTGTCCTCTCGCCAGTATTACTGCGTGAGTACGTTCTGAGACGTTTCTAAACATGTCGGTTGGCATTAGCTTCTCGCTCGTAACCTGGTCAAAGTTCAAGCACACCCACCACTTGCGATTACTGCTAGCGTGCACATGTGATGAGAAAGTCTACTCGCATTGGTTTATTACGGGATTCTAGAGCTCTGTGCCACTTCTCTACGCATTAGCGCATTAAAAGCATTCTTTCGTCTCTATGTATTACCCTGTGACCGATTTGCTTGTGTTAAGAGAACCTATCGTGTGGTATCATGTGTAATTCTGTGTTGACCCCGCGGCCTTACACCAACAGTGCAACTGTCATCGTGAGAGCACTGATAGCCTTCTTACAAGCAACACGACTAGATGCATGGCTATAACATTTTTTTCCAAATTGACAGGACTTTATTTGCTCACCTCTCTAGCTCATCATCGTCATCCTTTACTCCTTTTGCGCTGCTTTTTCTCCCCAGGTCTAGGCCAGAGGAGACTATAGAATGCTAGATAGCAGGCTAGAGCATGCTAGGTAGCAGGCTAGAACATGCTAACGCTCAGGCCAACCGCTTTGTTGTTTTTTTGTGAATAAACCTGTATATCTCTCTCTGCAATAGCAGTTGCTGGATCGTGCAAGCCGATGCGTACCGCTAGGCTCTTGACCTGCGCTAGCCAATGGGGAAGGAGGTTATAGGGGGGAATAGTAGCCCAAATCCCAGCGTCTTGAAACGTCAAGTTGGCGTGTGTGTATATACACTCTGCTGACGAAGACGGTTTTGATCGCTTCCCAATTCATCTCGTCTGCGTGCGGGAATGAGAGATGCATGACGGCATCGAATGAACGTGGTTGTGTCAAACAGACGATAAGTTGACCCATGTGCTTTGAGAGATACGCCGTGTCTACATGCGAATTTTTATAAAATTTTCAATATCGAGTTAGCACTATAGCCCGTGCACCTTGTTTCCCCTTGTCTTTGTTTTTTCACGTTGCAGTAAACACGTGGTGTTAACGCCCCGATTTACTCGACAGGAGTGTTCCAAATTATCTAATGCCAAAACTATTGCTTCATTAAGCAAGAAATGCTGTCGCATAGCCCAAGAAGAATTGAAAAAAAAAACAAAAAGTGTCAGTTTTGCACAGTTATAGTTTATACAATACACTGTGTACCCACTTCGGTGGTGTATGTGGCTACAGTGCTCGACTGTTCATAACGAAGGCCGCAGGATCATTACCCGGCCGCGGCGGCAGCAAGTTGATCAAGGCGAACTCAATGAAGGCCGTGTACTTCGATTCCGCTACACCTCAACGAAAAGCCAATGGTAAAATTATCCCGAGACCGTCTCACTTCGTAACCCTATTGTGGCTTTCGGATGTGAAACTCCGCAGTGGTTATTACGATTTTCCGGTTCTTAAACACACGCTGTCGCTTTGATTAAAACAGCTAATCTTGAAACATCGATAGTGTGCTTACACGGTAGGTAGTCTGCTGTGGCATTCGATAAACACGAAAGTTTTTTTTTTATTTTCGACCACTTGGCTTCAGTTTAGTCAATGGTGCAGGTCGGAGAGTTCACTTCCTTAACGATTTGGTAAAAAAGCCCAAAGGGGTATCAAAAAAGCCACACTACCTTCCAATGTATGGACCCTCTCGTGGTACCATTGTTAGCCGTATGTAGCACCATCTTTAGTTTTCAAGGCTAAATCTCGCACGTAAAATGAATTGTGGCATTTACTAGATTTTAAGCAGAAAACTAAACTGTAAGGAAGCAAATCTGTTCGCTTTTATTTTAGCCACACTTGTGTGGGCAATGCCGGTGAGTCTTTCCCGTTGCCGTCGGTGCCACTGTGAACTTCGTATAAAGTACACATAGAAAACGTCGCCCTACATGTTGAATGGTCTATATATACGTGCAATTGAAAGCGCGAGAGCTCAGGCGAATGTCGTAGGTAAAGCAGGCACCGGAAACTCATCGCTAGTTGAGTTGCACGCTCGTAGCGTTTGCCGGGCATAAGATCCGGTTGAACAGAGTGAGTTAATGTGAATGTTCGAATTTATGGCTTTCATAAGTTCTTACAAATGGAAAAAAAAATTATATCACTGTAAAAACTTCTTTTTTGTTTATATGACTTTTCTTATTACTTATTTTGTGAATTTTAAATCAGGCGAAGCGCGGGAAGTGATTGACTCGCGTTCGTAGCGCTTGCCTCCGCCCTTCCTCGCCCTTCGCTTAGTGATATTAGAAGTTGGATCGCACTCAGTTATCTCGGTCGGTCGGCGTGTCAAATACGTGAAAGATAAAAAAAAACAGAGTGTTCTGGTTGGCAGAGAGCGGAAGCCGCAGTGATCTACGCCGAACAAATGAACCATGCATTCGTCGAAGGTTGCTTAATCGAGCAACACGCGCTTCCTGGGGCTCTGCGGTGTGCTAACCCCGGATTCCCAATACCCCGAAGGTTTTTCAGCGTTTCCTCAGGGCAACGGGTGACCAGAAAAAAATGAAATAATTATTTGAGCAGCTATTGATTTTGCATGAGTACAGGTGAGTAAACCCAGTTCTCTGCAAGCCTGACTAGACTGGTAGAAGTACAGTGTCATTTTAATGAGTACTAAAGACGTCAAGTAAACTCCTGTTCGAAAAAATGCGACTAATTAGAGGCTTGAGTTTGAGTTGGCTTGACTACGTAGTTCTAGTTTTTTTCTCACTTCATGTAGTTCAAATGATGTCAAGTAATTATAGGCTGCTTCCTGCTCATAAAGTTCTTGTAGCCGCGGTTTAGAAATTTCGGAGCGTTTACTTCTAATAGTGTCACTCAAGAACACCTAATGGATTACAGAGAATGTCGATCGAGCCAACGTTTTGACAAGTGAAGTTTTATTCATCAAGGGAACGCTGTTGCCCTGACGAAGACAAGTCATCTTGCCGAAACACTGTTTACAGCGACGTTGTTTCTCTAAAAACGTGATAATTTCAAGCCTGTCCGTGCCTCTAAACTTCCTTTTTTGTACTCAAGTTCTGTCAAAAACAATGCGCGCCATCATAAAAAAACGTAATTGAGTCAAATACCAGGTGTCCTACTCGCGATTTCTGATAGTTTTTGTATTGGTTCGGACACTGTAGTTTCAACTTTCGGATATTCTAGTTTCCGTATGTCAGTTGTAAGTTGAAGCTGCTTTTATATTTGACACCTTCACACTACTAGTATGTCCTTTTATACAAGCGTCTCTCACAATCATATGGTGGTTTTGGGACGTTAAACCCCACATATCATCATGTTATATTATACAAAACGTGAATAAAAACGTAATTTATTTGCGCTGATTGAGTTTCGCCTTACGGAAAACTCAGTCAGCTTAACCTTCGCCTCTTCAGAAAACATGAACAAAAACGATTGGCAGATCCCACGTACAGTGGGTATAGATCATATATGAAGCACGAATGATGAAGTTTTATATGTCAGTTTAAAATCAGAACAACGTTACGTGGTGGATGTAAATTATGCCGTACATAACTTCCATGTCATAATTATTATGCTTGGACGTGTCATTTACTTTCATCATCTATTCACGCCACCTGATATCAAATTTGGTATATGTGGAGCTAGCGAAACGGCCACGAGCGTGCTATGAGCGTAGTATGTAGTCCTGTTTTACATGACACGCATATCATGATTATCATGTTCGGACGTGTCCTTTAACTTCGCCTTCTATTGACGCCATTCAATACCAATTAGGTATATGTGAAGCTAGAAAAACGACCGCGAGCGCATCATGAGCGTGGCATGTGGTCGTGTTGTTACATGATACGCATTTGATGATTATCATGTTTGCACCAGTTACGTACCTTCGTCGTTCATTCACGTCCCGTTATACCAAACTTGGAATATGTGAAGCTAGCGGAACGGCGGGGAGAGCATCATGAAGGGCCCAATATACTGCGACGTAACGTTGACGAGCGCACGCTGGGTGCAGCGACGCTACGCTAGCAAAACGCGAACACTATAGTCTGACGCCAGACACGACCAACGTCTGTCGGCGCAGCCCGGCTGTAACCGGTGCGAATGCGACATGCTGCATTTCGCATCAACCACGTTACTAAGAATGCACCGCGTCTGCCTACCTTCTTGACGAAGGGACGCAGGGCCTGCTCGAACACGCACGCGTCCAAGCAACGCAGTGCGGCGCGTGCTTGCGAGCGTATACCAGGCAGATTGGCGCCTGACGTGGCATCGCCGGCATGACGCGACGAAACGAAAGCTGGAGCACACGCACACCGCGTCACGTCTATGTGTATTGGCGCCTTGATTGTGGCATGTAGTCATGCTTTTACATGACACGCATCTCATAATTATGTTTGCACCAGTCACATACCTTCGTCATCCATTCACGCGACGTAATACCAAATTTGGCATATATGAATCTAGCGAAACGGCCCCGAGTGCATTATGAGTGCGACATGTAGTCATGTTGTTACATGACACGGGTGTCATGATTATCACGTTTGGACATGTCATTTACATATGTCATCCGTTCACGTCACGTAATACTGAATTTGCTACATGTGAAGCTAGCGAGCCGGCCACGAGCGCATCGTGAGCGTAGCATGTAGTCATGTTGCTATATGACATGCATTACATGATTATCATGCTTGCAACCAGTCACATTCCTTTGTCCTCCATTCACGTCCCATAATACCAAATTTGGTGTATGTGAAGCCAGCGAAACGGCTGTGAGGGCATCATGAGTGTGGCTTGTAGTTATGACTTACATGACATGTACGTCACGATTTCCACGTTAGGTCTGTCGCTTGTGTTAGCCATGCAATAATGTCATACCATACCAGTTTTGCAGCATGTCATGTTAACGAGACCACTACAAGAGCAGCAAGACTATAAAATGTAAATCATGACATTCATGACATACATATTATGATTTTCATGTTATGACAAGACAAATATGCTCGTCATCCAGTCATGTTATGCCATACCAAGTTTGGTATTGATATCATCATCCAAACAGCCAGGAGAGCTAAACGTCGTAGGTGGCTAGATAGATAGATAGATATGCTCAATGTCGCCGAAGTTCGTTAAGCAATGCTTCGCATTAAAAAAAAAAACAGAGTTGACAAAATTTTACGAATGGCCGCTTCGCCCAAGTGGCCAGCGGACCTGAAAGAAGGCACGATCGGATTCCGTTAGCATGCGAAGTGGGAAAAGAGGGCTGCCGCGGCAACCTTCCTCCTCTTGATTTTAGGGGCAAAGCTCCGCTTACCTCTGTACTCAGAAATTTCAATGACATCTGGAACAGAGGAGGGCTACCAAAGTCCTGGCTTACTATCATCATCGTGCCGATCCTTAAAACGTGTAAGCCAGCGTCGACCCCTTCATCATACAGGGCTGTCTATTACCTCCTCAGCCGACTGCAAGGTGATGTAAGTAATGGTCTTTGCCCAGCTCGAGTGGATTTTTAGGGCCCTGGACTACAGTCCCGAGCAGCAGACTGGATTACGGCGCCACCACTGCGCAGCAGACTCGCTTAGTGAGGTCGTCTCGACACTGGATTATGCATGAAGCGTGAAAGAGGCGGCCCTTTCAGTGCTTTTGGACGTGCAGACTGCCTTTAAAGGCCTGCCGCACCTGGCAGTCATGCAAGCACTAGCAGCCCTCGGCGTGCACGGCCGCATGGTGTGCTTTGTGCAGGGCTTTCTGTCGGGCGATTTTTCGGCGTGAGAGTCGGCCACGCGCTCAGCTCTCCACAACCAGTATCGACAGGGGTGACACATGGTTCTGTACTGAGCCCCTTCTCATTCAATATCACATTGGCACGCCTACCAGCTGTCATTCCTTCCAGCCAGCGCTACCCAGTCCAATATTCCTTACAAACTGACAACGTCGCCTTGTGGAACTGGGGCCCTACCAGGAATCTGCGAACTGTCCGATCTTGCTTGCAGAGTGCACTGAATGCTGTAGTCGGCCTAGTCGCATCTGTAGGTCTGGCTGTCTCTCCGGCCAAAATGAAGGCACTTCTTGTGCACCCCTCACCAAGAAAACGCAGCAGAGTGGCCCGTCTAACCATCGAGGGCACCACAAAACTGTGGGAGTGTGTGGTGACCTATCTCGGGCTTCGCATCGACCATCTGCTGCCCTGGGCCTCCGCAGTCATGGAAGCCATATGCATGGTGAAGAGAACCCAGAAGGCAGTGAAGGGCATCTTCCTCAGGTGCCGCGGCTGCTCACCATCCTGGCTCTCTTCGTCTTTACACAGCAGCAGCAACATCACGGCTGCTGTACGCACTTCTCGTGGTAGCACTTCCTCGGCGGCTTTTGGAGCGCCTTGAGTTAATGCATAGGGGCTTCATGTCCTCGGCCTGCCGCAGTCCGCTCAAGTCGCAGCCACCCTGGCAGAGGCGGGTGTCTCTCCTCTCTCCCTGCTCCTAAAGCAACGTGGGCTTCTACATATTGATCGGCTAGCTTATGCGCCAGATGGGTGCCCCTCCTGCCCGCCCCTCCTTGCCCGCTGCAAAGTCGACCAGGTTCTCGGATGGGCGAGCTGCTGCAGATCTATCAACCAGCTGTGGGACCAGTGCCTCCAGGCGTCCCTTTTCCTTCGCAAACAGAAAAACCTGGCTATCAACACTGGTCTGGGAGGGCTCTCCAAGCGTCACTCACCCATTCGCGCACTCAAGCAGGCATCTGCCTCCAAGATAGAGGAAGAGCTGGCTGGAAGGCTTATTGCGTACATGAACGGCTCCGTCATCCCAGACACAGCCTCGGCCACAGCTTCCTTCGTTATGCCAGCACTTGGTTGGACGGCCTCCTGTCGTCTGACTTATGCGGCCTGCTCTACCCGCTGCAGAGGCGGATGGTCACCACCTGTCAGTTGACCTCCTGGCAGCAGCCCCGCCGCGGTGGTCTAGTGGATAAAGTACTCGGCTGCTGACCCGCAGGTCGCGAGTTCAAATCCCGGCTGCGATGGCTGCATTTCCGATGGAGCCGGAAATGTCGTAGGCCCTGTGCTCAGATTTGGGTGCACGTTTGAGCACACGGTAGAAATTTTGACCCAGGTGATCGAATTTCCGGAGCCCTTCACTACGGCGTCTCTCATATTCATACGGTGGTTTTGGGACGTTAAACCCCACAATCAATCAATCAACCTCCTGGCTGCAAACACCCCAACGTGGCCCGTGGCTGTCGCGTGCGAAGAACTGCGTTGCTGGCCTTGGCAAAACCGGAGCGGGCAGGCTTCGAAACGTAGGTGCTCCTCGCCAAACTGCATGTCCTCCTTGCCAGTGGCGTCGGTGTTTTCTCTGGCAGGGTCCCATCCATGAGGCGATCCTGGAAAATGAGCTGACTGACGCCCTGGCGAGAGAAGCACATTAC
>WOVY01004167.1:0-78166 GCA_013436015.1 Rhipicephalus annulatus
ACGAATAAGTCAGTCATGCGCCTCATACACGCCTTTGAGGGTACTGACGATGAGCTGCTGGATCAAGTCCGGCGAAAATGCTTTGGCGATTTCTACCCACCCGCATCTCAAGCTGCGTATCGTGGACGTGCCAATGACACTCTCGACCGACCAATAACGGTGGACGAAGTTTACGCAGCCATTCGCAGCAGCAATCGCAACACCAGCTGCTGGGCAGACGGAATCACGTACTCCCTTATCAGGAACCTCAACGACAGCGCCCGTAGAAGAAATCACGGTGTTTTTTCAGTGATCATTGGCAACGTGGCACGCTTCATTCTGAATGGAAGAACGCGGAGGTCATAATGATACCCGAAGCCGGGCAAAAAACTTCAGATCAAAAACCTCCGACCAATATCCCTCACTTCCTGCCTTCGTAAACTCTTCGAGCGCGTCATCACTAATCGCGTGCAAGATTACATCGAAGACAATGGCCTTTTCCCGCACTCATTGTACGGGTTCCGGGCACATCTTTCAACACAAGATGTACTGCTACAATTAAAAGAAGTCATTGATAACGCCCCCCAGCAAGGAGAAACATTATCTTGACTTTAGACATTAAGGGCGCATTTGATAACGTTAGCCACCAGGCCATACTTGAGGTCCTCGAGGCCCTTCATTGTGGGCAGCGCGTCCACAGTTATGTTCACGCCTTCTTGACGGACCGCACTGCCACAGTCGGTCTCGGCTCCATCCGATCAGATGTTATCAAGGTTCCGAACAAGGGCACCCCGCAGGGCTGAGTGATTTCCCCGCTACTCTTTAATGTAGCTATGGTTGGCCTGGCACATGAACTCCACCGCATCGATGGCATCCATCACGCAATGTATGCGGACGATATCACCGTCTGGGCCACGCGGGGTCCCTTGGAGAAAAAGAATATAACCTGCAGCAGGCAGCCACATGCGTCGAACAATACGCGCAGGCACGAGGCCTGGCCTGTGCAACAGAAAAATCTGAGCTTCTACGAATTTATCGACACAAGCTCCCACCATCGACGCAGAACAACCAAGGCTCCCGCCTCCAGGTTGTCCTCGCTGGCAAACAAATCCCAGAGAAATCCACCATTCGAATATTAGGCATGTGGGTACAGTCGAACCGCCATGTGAATCACACACTTTCCCTTCTTCGCACCACTACACTGCAAGTGGCCCGAATGATATCTCGGGTAGCCACTCGTCGCCATGGCATGCGCGAGGAGGACACCCTGAAACTCATACGTAGCCTCGTGGTCAGTAGGAATGACATATAGTTTGCCCTGCCAACGCCTCACCAAGAGCGAACAGGGCCAAGTAGACGCAATGCTCCGCAAGGCCTACAAAGCTGCACTCAAGCTACCACCGGGTACTCCTTGTAGCAAGCTCCTCGCATTGGGCCTACACAACACCTTTGAAGAACTTTGTGAAGCGCAACTCGCTACACAACTGCAACGGCTCAAACAAACACCTACAGGCCGTGACCTGCTCCTACGCCTCGGCTACATCAGCCAGTTTCACGATGCAGCTCGTCGCAAGCCCATTCCGGACCAACTTCGTGCCACTTATAAGGTCGCTCCCATCCCCCGCAATATGGATCCCCGACTACATCAAGGCCGGAGGGAAGCCAGAGTGGAAGCCCTCGAGGGAACTTATGCACACAAAAACACTACGTACTATGTTGACGCCGCCAACTACGACCATGCAAACAATAAGGCTGTAGCCACAGTCGTGGACCACACACTCACAGAACGTACCAGCGCTTCCCGTGCGGTGCCGCAACATCACCAATGCTGAAGAAACTGCCATCGCGCTCGCTCTCACCCTCGGCTACAGACAGCGAAGGTCGCTGACAGTTCTCACGGACTCTCAAGCAGCTTGCCGCAACTACCTACAGGGGCGCATCAGCCAACCCGCTCTCGGCGTCATCATGAGCATTACAGACACTGGCGAGCATTCCATTACACATCCACTCAGAATTTGGCATCGGAATATATGGACTCCGGTCCACATGGGACTGGAGGGGAATCGGGCAGCGGATAGGGTAGCTCGAGGGTATGCGAGCCGAGCACCTTCCAACTCCGCCTCTGAGGAACTCTTTCCGGTCCCTTGCGACTATTCGGCCATCCTAAACCATTACAGAGGACTTAAGAAAGCTTATTCGCTACCACACCGAACACTAAATAGAGAGGAATCGGTCAGCTGGAGGCAAATTTAAACCGGCACGTTTCCAAATTTGCACATCCTGAGTAAAATGCACTTCTCGGCATACTCTCCTCTCTGCCTATGGTGTTCAGCTAAAGCCACTCTGTACCACGTCACGTGGGAGTGTCAGGCCATTACAGCCTTACAACCAGTACAAAATCCAACAGTGGAGCGATGGGAGGAGCTGCTGGCCAGCGAGAACCTGGAAGATCAGTTGAGTCTGATCAACCGGGCCCGCAGAGCGGCTGCTGCAAGCGGAGCCCTGGAATAAGGCCCCCCCCCCACCGCAAGCCAAGTATGTCCGACTACTCGGAGCTTCTCCGCAGAAAATTTCATGTAAATAATAAATAAATATGTTTTCACCACCATTCAAAATAAGGGCTGCACAATTGTGATCGAGCCAAACCAAGAATTGCGGGCACGAAGTCATGAGACAGAAAGTGAATAATGTTGATTGCTTGAAAAATTGCCTTCAATTAAAGGAAGAGTTATGGAGTGCTACATAGCTTAACCCGCAGTTTAAAATGGACAATGTTGCACACACAGACATTGGTTAAATTTCTTTGCAGCACAGTTGAAGCATCTATGTAGAACTGAAGCATCAAGAGAAGCTCATGCGTCCTCACTTTATTGCGCTTTACATAGCTTGTATGCGTCCATGCAGCCATGATATGATATATTTTAAAGCATTTGTTTAACCTATAATCTTCTTATTCATTAAAGTTGGCCCATAAGTTGTGTCTTATGTAGCACTACAATTGAAGCGTATTCTGCATGGTGGTCTGAAACAATGCTTTTGAAGATCTCAAACGACCCAGCTCTATACACGACCATCCGTGCATCAATGATAAGCACCATTATGTGTTTGTACATATCAGTTGTGCTCTCATACTTAATTATTTTTCTGACCACTCCCTCTGCCCCTACCTCGTTTCTGTCGTGAAGCGGTGGCAAGTTGTGTATAGCTGTATTTATATTGTAGGAGCACATATACTATCAATAAAAAATTATTTTTAGGCTACATGCAATTAGTTTTCATAGATTTTCATTTCTTTTGTCGGTGCTCAGGAGAGCTAAGCTCATGGTCGATATTTTAAAATGACATTTCTTTTTGCCAATGTTAATGAGAACAGGTTCATTAATATTGACAAGTTCATTCACATTGAATTCAGTTCTCATTATTGTTTCTACCAAAAAACGAGCCCTTGAAGTTATGCTTTTCTTGCTTGATTTGTTTTCGTGTGACAGCATGCAAGTAAAATGACAGTTATTGTCATTCCTTGTGAATGACACATTTTCCGTGTGACAGGCTTTAGCACCTGGTCATCTGCAGAAGTTGTATTCATTCTCGAAAAAGGCGAACAGTGGTGACTGACAACACAGACTAGCCTGCGTTATTCTTTTGTACTATATATGTCACTTTGCATTCATTTATAACTTTATAGAGCTCGGATTTCCTGCTGAAAATGTGACAACTGTACAGTTTCCACATTTTTGCAACAATTCACATTCCTTTCATCCACTATTGCACATTTTCGTAACCACCTTACAAAACTTGTATATTTCCGTAAGACCTTACATTCTGTATTTTCCTTATGAAAGCTTCTGTACACTCCATACACTTTACTTATCCTCCCATATCTTCCATAATGAACTCTCCGTATGCTCCATAAGTTTCCTTTTCTTTCCATATTACCATAAAACTCACTCCATCCACGCCATAAAACTTCCTTATCCTTCCATATACTCCATAAAAAAGCTTTCCATATATGCCATACATTTTCCTTATCTTTTCGTATACGCCATAAAAAGCTTTCCGTATACGCCATACAATTTTCTTATCCTTCCATATACTCCATAAGAAGCTTTCCGTAAATGCCATACAACTTCCTTATATTTCCATAAAACTCCATATGTTTTCTTTATGTAGCATAAGGAAATGTTACGAAGTCCATATATTTTCCGTAAGATTTCATACGGAACTTTTCAGTAGGGGTGCTTGACATGTGGGAACTGGAGTTATCGGTTGCGTTACGGAGGGTGATTGAGTCGTACAACACACGCATTTGCCGTAATCTGACACACGCACCGACGTTCGAATCCTGTATCGAAAGGACTACGGGAATTACCAACAAAATTGCAGCGAATGGTTGTTAAAGTGTGGTGGAGTGCGTGGGCATCGGGCACCTTGTCTCCTTGGATCGTCGCGAGTTACGATTTTGTTGTGGAATGTTTTTGTTATATATATATATATATATATATATATATATATATATATATATATATATATATTGCGCTACTGTAGCCAAAACATCAGCTAGCTTACGCAGTACGTAGACGCCTTGCAGTACGACGTGCAAAAAAAATTTCCGTGAGCTCATGTGTGCTGATACACAGAAAACATAACGCGTAGGCTAAATCATTTATAAACAAGAAACATGCAAGCTTCCGGCATCGTGTTGTTTTATCAAATACAGAACCAGAGACCCCTCTCCGCCCCCTCCTTCCTGCTTTTCTTTAAGTTTGTGGAAAGAAGGAAGTGCTCTGCTTAGATCTGACAAGCTGTTTCCTGTAAAGTAGAGAGTTTTATTTCACAATCGCTATCCTTTAATAAATTTCCGTTTTGTGTGGTGGCTAAGGCCAGCTGGCTGTCTTTCGTGAAATCAATGGACGTACACGCTACAAACTGAAAATTGTGTCAAAATTGCTGTTATCTCCAGAACATGAGGAGGATCATTTAACAGCTGGTGTCAGAACTGGTCCTCACAACTGAAAGGCAATATCTATGAATAAATGTAAAGCTACGAGTCAATAACTGTTTGTAGTACTGAAGACTGTTGCCTATGTTGTAAGCAGCTGCGCATTTTTGTAAATTAGCATGTGGGATCTTGAAATTTTTTCTCACACTCTTTTTCAGTCTAGATCCGTCATATTTTTATAGTTTCCTTTCTCTCTACTCCATGCAGAAGAGAAAACAGGATTTTTGTGATCAGCGAATAACTAAATCATTCGCCTTAATTATCACATACTCTGTGTGCAGTTTTGTAATTCATGTGTCTTCAGGACATCGTATTTTCAGTGGGAGAGTCAAACAGAACTAAAAGCGAGGAATGGCTCAGTTGGCCAAAGTAGCTGGTGCATATCACTCTTCCAATATTTTATATCTTTGTGACATCTACTGCCCTACACACATAAAGTTCTCATTGATTTTCAAATTCATGCGGTATATGAACAACTTTCCTCAAGGCTTTTCAAACTGAAACGACCCTTTTCACTTTTATTTTGAAATGCAGAACAAGATAATTAGCTTATCTGTATTTTCAACTGCTGAAATGGTCACGTCTACAAGAGAGGCAGTTTAATTGATGAGCCACAGAAAGCAAAAAAGTGCAAGATAAGTGCTTTATAGTTAATGCAGCAGTGTAGCCAAAAAATGCGACACTGGGCGAATAGCCCACCCCTGAAATTTTCAGCAGTAGTATACCGAGAACCAAATAACAAATGATCGACGTGCCTGCACTGAAGACCAAGGACGCCATCCCCCTATCCCTCCACCATACAAAGTTCCGCCTATATCACATGTTATAAGTCTGTAGTCCATGTTCAAGCATTTTGTCAAGGTTTATGCGACTCTATGTTTTCAAATGAAAACGTTTTTCTAAGAGAAACAAATATAACCCTTTAGCATCAGTGGCAACATTCGTGTATGCCATTTGTTTGTGTTAGCTGAGTCAACTGAATGCCAGATGATTAGAGTAAAATACATATTGCGTTAGATTAAATGAACCTTCTCCCTAGTCAGTATGCCCTCACTTGACCTCAGTCTGCTGCGCACAACCGTAGCTGATCACTCTTGTGAAGAAACTGTTATCTTTGATGGGTCGTTCAAATCGTGTTCTAAAACCAACCTCAAGTGTTGCTTTACTTCTCCCGAAATAATGCAATGAAAAAATAATTGCACACACATCAGAAGCTTTTAATTTCATTTTTTATGTCAAAACAAAATAAAACCTACAGCAGAATAATGAAGTATTTATTTTCATAGAAATTTAATTGGCTTACTGAAGCTCACACAAAAGAAGACAACATTTTCTTCCTTGGATTGTAATATTGAGTGCCTTGTGATTGCGCTATCTGAATTTGCCACATTTGTTGACAGTGCATCATATTTCACACCTTTAGGGGCTATAATTTTAGCAGTGTCATTAGTACTATTCGCGCGTGATGTGCAGCTAACTAAAAGAACAGGCTTTGCCTGTCGAGCTAGTAATACACACTCAGGACATCACCACTTCAAAGATACACCAGCCGCAACCAAGAAAGGGCACACCTTTAGTGATTAGTCCACACTTTTCATGTTTGCTGCTGTGACATTAAGGCTTGCTGGGCGAGCACTGCATCCAGTACCAGGAGGCTGCAGCGGGAAAGTCCTACTTACAAAACACTCACCAGCTGAGAGGAGAAGTACTGACGTTCCCACCATCCAAAACGGAATGCCGGAGAAAAAAGCGGCGATTACTTTTACAGTTCATAAATACATGCCAAAATTTCAAAGTTGTAATGTTCCTGATCTTCCAGCTAAGTAAAATAAGGGTACACTGAAAAAAGATACTGAGAATACGCCATCAGAAAATAACAAAACAAGAACCGACGGAGGTTTGTCTTCATCACATGAACAACCTTCAACTGATAAGGCGAGTAACTCACAAAAAATGAGCGCACGAGGGCGATCTGTCACATGAGGTCGTCAGCAGTCAAATGACACAGGCTGTAATCGGGGTTAGTGCCAGGGTAGGCACAGGGAGGCTGGAGCCCCTCCCTTCCAATTTTGCCTGATACTTGTGTTGTGTTATGACTATGTGTTATGACTATGTTCCCAAGAGGGAACATAGTCGTAACACAGTGGCTAAGTTTGCCGCCTCTTTGCTCCTCCTGAAGTGCTTCGCTTATCGTGGGTGCACCCCCGGTATAGACCAATCCTGGCACCTACCCTGGCTAAAATGCAATAAGAACAACAGAAAACTCAAGGCAAATGTTACCACCATACTTTGACTTCTTGTTTTGTGTGCAAATGTATCCAGCGAGAAGCACGTGGAACGCCAAATAAAAGTACGATAATCAGCACCTGCTAGTACCTGCTTTCGTAATAGTATATAGTGCTGAAGAAGCATGCAAAGAGGAATCCTACGAAGCAAAATATTATACAGCAACAAGAGGCTGTGTGGCCCTGACTGAGACAACACCCCAACAAAAAGAAAAACCTTTCAGTCATGTCAGCAGTTCATGCACAGCACTGAAAAGTCATGCAAACCTACCTTCAATGCCTTAATTGCACAAGAACGTTAGAGGAATACACACTGATGAAGAAAAAATAACCATTACTCAAATCCGGCTCTTATGCACTGATGGAAGATACTTGAATCTGAATTTCCAAGAATGGTTTCAGTACAACTCCTGAACATACCCTCAAAAGTGCTGACCATAATTAAACGAGACATGAAGGCAGACTACAATACGACACAATGAAGACGTCAACCACCAACCTTGAACTTGTGCTAGAGTAAATGCAGCAGAAAATCTTGAACACTGGGAATACGCAACGTTCCCAACCGAAATCTCGGCCTTACAAACACGATATAAATGTTCCAATGACCTGCTGCTCATCGCTTATGATGGGAAACAGGGGCATATACACACACACACAACTCATCTTTACGTGATAAAAATACTCTTGCTTCCAGGTTTATAGCAACCATCTTACTAAATTTTTCTCTAAGCTCACCAACTTCAATGTTGCTGGGAGTGTGTTCAAATTAAAGGAGACAGAGGGCACTGGTGGGGCTGCATGCAGATGGTGTTTTTCGAACAAATGTGCAATGGTCTGCATGGTCTTCTCAGACAACTTCTCACGTCTGAGCCATTTGTTATATTCACGTTGACATGTTGGTCTAGTAGTTGTGCCTAATGAAGGCATTAAAGACAAAAATATCAGTAGGAGAGGCATGAACACTTTGAGACGTGTTTTATTTAATACAAGTTTAAACTGTGTTAGAAATAAAAAAAGAAATTGTTGCTCTAGTGATACTGTGTATATTATAGAGAAATATTTGTACTGTGTTTCTACTATCTTTCTATATACAATGAAAGGATATAAAACCAGGTTTGCTTCAGCTGAAGTGAGGTTTGTACGCTGATTAAAAAATGACAATCAACGTGCTTTTTTGTATAGCCTCTGTCAGACTCGGCTCTCATGTTCAATAATATTAATATTAATAAATGTATATAGACAGGGCTCACATGTTCTTCAATTTATATGGCTTTTCTTAAAATTTATAGCTATGCTTGGCTCCAAACAACTTTTTAAATACGAAAATTGACATCACTAGCTGTCCTCTTCCTTGATTTGCTTTGAATGTGTGTTTAATTCAGTGAACTGCAGAAAAATTTGCTGCATTGACTTACTGTCAGCGAGAAATTCAGATCATTTCGCTAAAGCTGGTGGAAGTCTGAAAAGTATTATTATTTCAAAGTGCTAGAGTTGACTCAAAAAGGAACTACTCAGGCAGAAGTTACACAACAATTATGGCAACAGTGGAATCGAAAAGAGTTCATACTATTGGATTTTCACATAAACAAGTAGGGGAAAGACTACTATATGTAATCTTGAGATCCAGTAAGCTTTCTGGTTTTTAGACTGGAACGACAATGAAAGAAAAAAGACTATTTAGTAACGTGTGCGACCACAGGCTTCTTGAGTTTTCTTTTGATAATGTTCTGAAAAAAACAGAAACAGATTGAGAAGGTACAGTCAAAATGAAAAACAAACATGCATCAGCTTTCTTTCAATTATACTGAAGGGTAAAGAAATCCCCTTGTGTACAACAATTTTTTTATATTTTGGTATTGCTGGTCAATTTTGCGTATTGCCATGTGGATGTAGTACAAATGTGTTCTTCAATTCTCAATAAACTTCAGCCGCAAATCCGCGCTCGTGTTCCTGTGGCACATTTGTTTTTAATCTTCTTCGTTGTACCGTTCTAATGTTATGAATCCATACCAACTTAATCTCTCAGTCCTGTTCAAGCTTTCTGGCTCCCATAGTTGTACAACTAAACCATGTTAGAGTTATGACCAAGCATACCTCTCAAATTGTTGGAATGACCGTTTGATGTACGACAGTGTTCACAACATTAATCACATTGGCTAAGCAAATATTGCTTTTTGCTGTTCAGCGGCACATGCACGATCTTAATCTTTAGTTTTTGCAAATGTGGCAAGTGTCAGTGCTTTTAAGATATAAATGATTTAACAATATTGATATGTGGGGCTTAACGTCCCAAAACCACTATATGATTAACAAAGACAATTAAGCTTGGCTTATGACCACGAGCTTGTTTATCTACAATTGAAACAAAGCTCAAGATGCAAAACCACACCGTCTTTTATTCCAACTGATTGAAAATTCAGGTATTTAGAATTGTGCCTCAATCTTTCTTAAGTGAGGTCTGGTTGCTGGGGTCAAGCTCACAGCATACACGAAGTTACACTTCATTCTTCATAGCACTTGAGCGTAAGTACCAGCCAATCAAAAATTGAAATTACATTCTCATTTTTTATTTGTGGCACTCGAGAACTAGCACATCTGCAAACCTATGCAGAACATAGATTTACTGAATCACATGATAACATTAGCTGTTATTCAATAATTTTTGTAGCCATCTCCACTCTGGTGTCAGAAATTCAATGGGGCATTTTTTTCACACCTAACCTAATATTTCAGATATAACAATTGAGTAAAACACAGAAAAACTATTTTCACTACTGAAGAGGCAAAGTGAAAATAGTTTTTACGTAAAGTTTTTTACGTACTTTTTCTCAAGTTTACTTGAAAAAAAGTTTTTTAAAAGTTAGCAGCATGACACTGATGAGGGATGGTTAGCCCATATTTTATTATGCATGCGTGTACAAGGATCTAGTTCGCTGCTGCTATATGTGCCTTCCAATGAGCTGTCACACAGCTATAGGTAGAAGCTTCTTTATGATGTAACATAGACGAGATGTGTAGTTACTGGCAGGAAGGTGGGCTTCGTGTCGATCAGAGTAAAAGAACATGGTCACTGGGTAGACCTACAGTCACTCCTAAAGCAAGTTTTACAGTCTTGCATACAATGTCTGCCTTGAATGTCATGCATACACGTTTCATTTTTTTCATTGGTCATTGGAGCTAGGGCTTCGTAGAATACAGTCAGTTCATATTGGCTTTCTTTATCTTTTTAGGCCAAGGATGATATGAGTGATGCAGCCAGCAGCTACAAAAGCAGGAGCAACCGTGCGTGACGAAGAAATATTTGGAGTAGGAATATCTTCCACCCAACGCTGAATCATGCAATCAACACAAGCCTACAAGTTTGTCTTTTGCAAGACCGCAGTATAGTCCATGGCACAATAGGACCCTCAGAAACGTCGCTGAATCAAGGGGTTAGGCCTGCAAACATATGCAGTAATGTCACAATGTGATTGAATCTTGAAGTGCTTATCTGCCAGGGGAAGCCTTTGGATTTTCTGTGTATTACGGCATAAAACACAGTCTAGTAATAACCTTAATTGTGTTTTCAAGTGGGCATATATGGTCAGTTCTTAGGTCACAGCATGTTTTGAAACTAATATGTCTCCTGTTACTGGCAAACGAGTCTGCACCACTGAAAGTCTCGCAGCGTCGAAGCTTATATTTCTTGCAGATGCCAGAATTTGTTGTCATGTCAACCAGTCGCCACTTTTTGAGGTGTATATTTCTCTGGAACAGGTAAACATGTTGATTGGGCTATGTGACAGGGCATCAATGACAATGTTGACAGCTCCAATAATATGTTTCTGATATGTTTGACATCTGCTGCAGTTCATGAAAATATGAATGCCACGATTGTAACTGAAGGAGTGTAACATGTACCGAAAAGAGATGTACTCACATGTTCTATGACAAAGAAACCACATAATTTTTCTCTTGTAATAATGCGATGACATCAGCACTAACTATTTATGCCCAATCGTAAGCACACTCAGGTATATCGCTCCAGTCGTGTTCTAAAACAAACATCAAGTGTTGCTTTTCTTCTCCCGAAATAAATAATGGTCGCTTGATTTTAGGGCAAAAATATGTTATTTTTTAGTACTATGTGTTTTTAAGAAATCACCAATGTTATTTAACAAGTTGAAAATTCCTAGTTTCAATAAAAATGGTGTATTATACTTGGATATATGCTAAATATCTGTATTTATGTTGGTTTTAGTGTTACTGCTGCCATGTGAGGGCCTTCAGACACTTTCAAGCTGTATTATGCAGCTTTTCGCCTGAAGGACCCCCAACAATTTCGTTGAAAAAAAAAGCATTTCTGAATTCTGAATTCTGAATATCATAATTAGAGAGTCTTTCACATACACTCAGGTACACGGGAAATCCAAAGACTTCCCCAGGGAAATAACGTAAAATGTAGTACAGCATCACGTGGTTGTACATACCAATTGAGTAGATTTTTTTGCGGCATTTTAAGATTCAGTTACACTGTCACATTGGTGGATATGTTTACAGGGCCAACCACATGATTCAGTGACACATTTGTGGATGTATTGGCTTCAGTCTTCACAAAGAAACGCTTTGATGCTGCTCAGATAGTGGGCATAAGTTTTCAGGACATGTCAGGGAACGGATTTACCACCATATGTACTCCATTTACGAGTCGGTGGTCTAGCACAAATTGCGTTCAAGATGTCATACGATGATGTATATTGGAACTCTCATTTGATATTAAAGGAGTAGCATTTACTGTCGCACAAGCATCTGTTGATCCCCAAAAGTTTTTATGGGAGTTCTCGGTCTAAGAGAGCTCAATATAGTAGCATTTCTTTGTATCAACAGCACGAAGTGGAGATAATATTTATAAGACCTGGCACCTTGGTACAAAATATTAGTATAGTGCGTAGTTCACAAAAATAAGACGAAAGAGTTTGTAGGGCTTATCAGCATCTAGTATTCAGAGATGGGACGCTCTCAACACCTATAAATCTGCCTGGGTAGAACGGAATACTGGATGCGGAGAACACAAGAATAGGACAGGTGAGCTTTTAGACATCAAGTGCACACTTGCTTATGCAAACAAATGTGCCTTCTACAGGTGTTGGATTACAAAATTCAGATGTGAACTGTGCTCATCTGTAGAACTCACGATGAGTAGGTTGTTGAGGCAAGCATGACAGAATTCAAGGCTGGGGAAAATGCTGAAATATATGTCTAGAATTTGTCATGCCGCATGGCATATCTAGAAGATCAGACACAATGAATAGTGTCACTATCAGCATGCCATTTGAAATCTACACATCTTTCTAAAGGATTTGATGGTCGAACCACATGAGGCCAATTTCAGAGTAAATTGCTGCATCATATAAAACTGTGCCATCATATATGAATGTGACGTGCTGGGTTGAAACAGCTAGGCTCAGGAGACTATACATGTTATGCGGTCAGCATCCTGATTTACACTTCAGTCCCATGCGCAGAACACAGTAACCCCAACACACAGCACACATTGGGCTGAGTGAAGTCGGCAAAATGTGTAAATATATGCGTGATTTGGTATGGCTACCTCGAAAATTCTTTTGAATTGCAGCCCAATTCAGATAGTGCTTGTAATAAAACTTATGTAGTACGTCAATTTTATGGTTGAGTAGCCATATACAAAATTAATTCTTCTTTGTTTTTCTGCCATCAGAGCCCTGAGACTAGAGCTCTATTTCAAAGAACCATCCCATACTGTTGTGGTGACTGCACGACTTTATATATGAAAGAGTGATAATGTAGTGTGATATAATATCGTTGCAACGAAAAGAAGCAGGTACAATCGCTATGCCATAAAACACAAGTAATAATCTGACCGATAGCTTCGCACCGATGCAGAGCTTTTCTGAGCAGTTAAGCTGTTCAAATTGTTTAAAATTAGCGCTCGTGTTGTGCGCACTCTTCCATAGTCCTCGGTATTTTTGGGATGTTTTGCTGATACGCTCGCTGGTAGCATAATCAGTTACTTTTCCAGAGCGTATACGTGTAATGTTGTTAGGTCAAACTTTATACACTGTAAACAGAAATAAGCCAAAATTAGAGTAAATGACCTTGTTCTCTAGCGCACGCCCCTATAGGAGTTTTATAAACACTGTTTGGAGGAAATAAAAAAATTTACTTCCCATCAGTAGGGGGTATATATTTACATCCATCGGGGAACTTTTTCAGGTCGGTATGGGAGTACATTTTTTGCATCAACCGAGAACAAATTTACGTCAGCAGCCATACCATGTGCAAGCGTAACTTTATTTGCAATACGAAGCGCACAACAACTATTACAGTACACAAACATGCCCACAAGCTTCACGTAATATAACAACACTCTCACCACAGCTTGCCACCCGCAGTGCACACCTACTATTCAGTCACCGGGTATATAGTCACCACACTCTGACCTCCCATGTAGCCCTAGAGGAACCCTTGTTTTGCTAATAATTAGGCAATTAACATGCACAGCGTAAGTATATCTCGTAGTGGCCTGATGTCAGCACTTCAGCACACATGTCTCTTATCTTAAACCTGCCTAATATTCAATATTTTTTCATTATAGCGAAAAAGTTTTATCAGTTGGTGCTCTGTCATACAGGCTGCATTAGCATTAGCGGTACTGTTTGTGGATCCGTAAAATTCACTAAATCATACACAAAGCCCGCGCTGCCTTCATGGAACGCATTAACGTGGCACATTCAGCAGCTTCAGCGATGAACCGAGGTAGACCGCCGCTACCACGTTCGACGACTCGGCCTCACTCACGAGTACGGCGCGGTGATTCGATGAATGACAGCTGGCGATCACAAAATGCTTGCTAACGTGCAGTTTACATCTCGTTATTTTTCCCATGCACAGAAATAGGTGTCCGCTATCCACGCAGTTTAAGCTACGGAGCGATAGACATAAATGAACGAGACGGTTCGTAGTAGCGGTACCCGTTACTCGCATACATTGCATGGACATGCATGCAGGCCGTATGCTGTTTCTGTGTGTCTCCGCCTCGTTCGGCGCTCGCCTTCGAGCTAGTCATTTGACAGCTGCGGTCACAAAGCGCAGAAGTCTGTTATTCATTCCAGCAGCCTTTATTTTTCGTAAAACACATTCATTGCCTCGCCGGTAGTCAGTACTAGCTAGCTCGTAGAGCTCGCCACGGCGGCCGGTGCGCAGTGCGAGCTCGATACTATGCCGGCTTGATATCGACGGCATAGGGAGGCCTTTTTACCGCTTAGATGTTGCAGCTGGTGAAATAACGGTGACACTCTGAAAGCCCACCGTCGGCAGAGGCGGGGCGAGCGCGTCGCCGGCGCTAATCTCACACCGGTTGCCGGCCAGCCTGCCGTGGTCGAGTGAATCCTACTTCGAACCGCTTCGAACTTTACGGTGCAATCGTTGATGATCGTAGTCCGCCTTGTTCGGCGCTCGAATTGTAGTTTGTCATTTGAAAGCTGTGGTCGCAGGGCTCAGAAGACTGTTATTCGTCCCAGCACCTTTTATTTTTTGTGAAACACATTCTTTGCCTCGCCGGTGGTCGGTGCCAGCTCGTAGCGCTTGCCACAGCGGCTGGCGCGCAGTGCGAGCTCGATACGATGCCGGCTTGATCCTGACAGCATAGCGAGGCCGTCTTACCACTTAGATGTTGCAACCGGTGAAATACCGGTGACACTCTGAGAACTCACCATCGGCGGAGACGGGGCGAGTGCGTCGCCGGCGCATCTCTCAGACCGGTTGTGGGCCAGCCTGCCGTAGCCTAGCGAAGCCTACTTCAGACCGCTTCGAAGTTTTGACGGTGAAACTCCAGAAGCAGCCGCTGACAATCGTAACAACTTTTGCTACCATTGAATTATTCTTCGATGTTTTTTTACATGCGGAAGCATCTTATACTTGCACCTTGTAGTGCGCCGTCCGCGCCGTCCGCGCCGTCCGCACCACTTCTCGAACATTCGACAGCTGACGCGCGCGCATGCGCCGTCGCGCCGTCGCACACCATCTGTGCCGCGCGCGCTTCTCCTTCGAGAACATTCGACAGCTGACAGCGCATGCGCCGTCGCGCCGTCGCCATCTGTGCCGCGCGCGCGCTTCTCCTTCGAGAACATTCAACAGCTGACAGTGCATGCGCCGTCGCGCTGTATATATACTCAAGGTCGGCGCTCGCTGGCTCAGTTGCCGCTCGTCGGTTGGTTTGTACGGCGCGTCGACGTCCAAGGTCGCGGTGAAATGCATTCCAACGAATCCACAAACACAATGATCGACGTCCCTTCGACCAGCGCCGTCCTTTCGCATACGTGTGTAGGTGTTCACTCATTTAACACCCCCTCCTACAACCACGTTAACCATTTTAGCCATCGACCCAAGTAAGTCGCAATTTAACACCCCATTTCACAACCACATTAACCAATTTAGCCATCGACCCAAGTAAGTCGCACTTTAACACCCCGTTAACCAATTATATGCTCCGCGTCCTCCTCAGTGTTCCCCCGAGGGAAGCTGCGGGCAATTTTTTTTCTTATTGGGCCCTTTAAAGCGCGGCATTCACTGCATTTTGTTAAAGAATAGGACCGATGTGCAGCGTGGTTTAGCAGTGCGAAATATGTTGAAATGTTCACAGTAAATACCAACCTGTCGTTGCAATTCTTCACTGCCCTTATGACTTCGTTGCCTGTTGACAAATGCTCACAGAGTTAGCCAGACAAAGCACCTGTGTTTCACACCGACGTGCAAACATAAGCCCTCACACACACACACACACACACACACACACACACACACACGTCATGCCCAAAGAGGTTTTTTCAAGCTCCCATAGGGACTTTGTAACCACGTGACCTGAAACTCCGTGGGGAGTTTCACAGTCATGTCGTTCATAAACTCTGTCATCAAGCAGGGGGCGTTTTATGATGGCATGTGCTGAGTTCACTCCCTACCAGGGAATAAATAATTGGGGCAGGGGAGTTTTTTAGGCTCATTTGCTGGAGAAAATCGCATCTCGGCTAACTTTTGCTTACAGTGTCGCCCGCAGGCGTAGGTGGGCTGTTATGGCTTTGCGCATTTCTTACTAATAAAATGCTGTTGTACACGCTCAGTTATTGTATTTTACGAGCTGCCGTATTGTGTTCACGTGGTGTGGTGTACGTCGCAATCAGAGCAAGGTGTTTCTGTGATTAGAAGTACACACACATGAGACCGTGCTGGGTCACGTTTTCAAGGGCGTAGCCAGTGTTTATTTCTGCGTGAAGCGTCAATTCCATGGTGTGGCTGAACCGGTATTATTGTATTGAACTGTATAGTTTGAACCAAACGTTGTGGCATGGCCTAGCACCTTATACTACCACTTAATTTATTTAAAACGAAAACTGTCCTCTTCTTCGCCTCTTTATGGCCGTCATTCTCGCTTCGTATTTAAGCGTCATTCTCTCACGTACAACCGTGGCTTTTCACGCAGGTCGAGCTCAAGTATACTGCAGCTGCATACCATCCGAAACTTCAGCATGATGAAATAAGATATATGCTGCAATCGGATCAGCTGATGCTGGTTTTCACGATTTTGCGAGAATCGCCTGACTTTTCTTGCTGATTATTTCTAACAGAGTCTTTTGATCGGGATCAGACTCCTTATGTTATGTTTAGCGCAGAATCTCGCAAAAGTTTGGCGAAGGCGTAAGTTAATTCTTGGCCTGAGAGTCGGAAATTGCGATGCGCAGATCGCGGCCGTCTTATTCCCTTCGCTATGTTAGGTGTCCGTGTGACACGCAACGCAAGCTTAGCACAGTCGTAAAAAGTAGTACGCTTGTTTTGTTGGTTATACAGCCAGATGGTGCTGCATGAAAGCTGTCTATTCAATGCTACTTTATAACAAAAATCATTTCACAGTCTTTTGCGCCAACAACGACCTCAGTCGCGATACCAGTTGCCAAGCTGAGCGATAGTAGATTTTCACATTTGCTGGTTGACTACACCATTGCTGCCTTTGTGAGTGCTAAATATCACTTTTTCAAGGAGGCTTGAAATCATTTTTAGTTTTGTTGTGTATAAATACTTCTCTGGCCACATTTTGGATGATTTAGTCCGATTACGTCGACGCTCCCTTACCAAGACCGGGTAACACTGATTTGTAATCCGGGTTCTGGGCAGAGGAAAGAAAATTTCAGCGGCCTCAGCAGCGCCACGGACGAGCCACATTACATTTCTGAGTATAAGTTACTGTTCTTTTGCAGCAGTGCCTTCTTGTTCATACTTGTCACGTGCACCTTAATCAACCGCTCGCCGTAGTGTGCGAGTATTCAGCCAGTAAGCAGGACGAAAAGTGGCGGCTAGTCACGTACGGGAAACCCAAGTGATCGAACTTTTTTCTTTCGATTCGAGGGAGAACAGTAAGTATAGTAGAGTACAGGTAATCTTTTAATGCGGAACTTGTGTAGGCTTACCACAACATGACGGGAGCCTATGTTGTCTACCTATGTCTCAGGTATCCTTTAGAAAAGTGCCTGCCTGTCACCAATGCTATTTTTATGTGCCTTGGTGTCAAACTTGTGCAGTGGATCGGCAGTGTGAGCGAAAAGGGGCGTACACGTAGCACATGTCGCACAATTTTGCATAACCGCGTCTATATGATGTATCTAAAACAAGACGAACTACTGCACTCTGCAGTGGGTTCAGCGTGGTCATTATGTGGATCGTGCCCCGTTGTAACTAAAGGCAGTCAAGGTCAAGCTCTTTTTTTGCAAGAGGAGTAATTAGGAGTAGAGTTCTAATATGAGTGTATCGTGAACATCACAAAAAGTAATGTGCAATGTTTTCTCGTTCTCCACAGAATTCGCAGAGGGGTTATATTGTCAGATTCTCCCTGTACACGAAAAAATTTAATGGGGGGGTCACGACATCAATATCTCGTGATCTTTATTTTTGCTTGTTGAGATTGGTGCCACTGCGACTTTCATGGATTGTTTTGGTGATTATGTTTCCCCGACGTGCTTAATGCTTTAATCAAATTTGTGTGAAGAGCTATTTTATACCTGATTGCAGGGAAGTATCCTTCCACCGGTAGAATTTATACTATTGGGAAATATAGCGATGAGCTGGCTAAGACGTCAGCCATTTCAATAATTGTTAACCTAGAGTGACCTGGGGCCCATACTAATTTTAGGTACTTGAACTGAGACGGAACTGAAGATCGTAACGTCGTAGAGGCAAGACAGTATCAGAACCTGTAAGAGCTGCGCATATTGATAGCGAATCATTATTATTACTGCCCTGTTCTCATCTAACAGAAGTTTTTGCAGTGCCATGATGATTGCCATGAGCTTCGCTTCAATGACCGGAGGGAAATCAGGCATCCTCAAGGCAAATCACCAGCCAAGTGATTCGGAGACTGTTACTCCGCCTCCTTCTTCTCACTAACGGAAGAACCTGTAGCTATTATGTTTCGTGCATGTGTATGTACCACGAAATCTGATAATCTGTCCTGTAATACTTTGCGGGTATGAAAGTTAGAATGGAGAGGTAAGGTGTGATCATACTGTATATTACGAATATGGTTTGTTTTATCAAATGCAACTACTTCTCTAATGTTGACATTTACACGTGCCAGTTTCTTTTGTACATAGATTATGAGTGCTGTCTGAAAACGTGGCCGATGAGCGAGAAAGAAGGAATTTTGGTCACTGATAAAAAGATATTCAGCTCTTCTCACTGCCGACGTGTAAAATTTTAAGAATGTTTGTACTGTTAACAAACAGAATCGACAAAGGAAATTAGGCTGATGTGCTCCGTGAAAAATATCATTAATTGCACCAAACCTAGAGAGCCCCAGACACAAATGCCGAGCCTCCTGCTCCAAGATGACCAATCGTGTTGTTTCGTATGCAGGTCCCCCTGAAAAGAAAACACATCCAAAATGCAATATTGGGCGCTTATAAATTTGTACAACAATAGCATGTACTCTGTACGTACGCCAAATTTGCGATTGCTCATTCTGCGCACTATAAAGCCCGTTGGGCCTTACGCGAGATGTATTCTCTACGTGGATTCTAGTGAACTTTTGCCGCGTACAACACAGAAAAATATTCAGGAAAGTCTACTTGCGAAATGGATTCTTTAATGTATGCAATTTCGAGTGAAATCAAACTGGCGTAGAAAACGTCACGAGTGCACGCTTATTTACATTTGAAATGAGTGAAATTGACTGCAGCCATCTTTCTAGCATGTTCAAGTATATTTGTACTTTTGCTGTAGAGCACAAATGTCATCGTCAGCAGAAAAAGGCTATATCTTCAGCATAATCATATACATAGATATTCTGGCAGGTCGGAGTACAACTCATCAATATATTACGTAAAAGCGGGGATAGCAATGCTTCTTGTGGAACTCCGCGACTCTGCATTTAAATTATGAGCATTCTTTTTTCACACAATGAATTTCTCTTGAGTTTAAAAAAAGTCTGCTAAGCACGCCGTTATGTACTGTGGGAAATTCAAAGTCATAATTACATTCAGTAAAATGAAACGTTCAAAGCTATCATATGCTTACGGAATGTCGAATCACAGGCGCCGCGTATTGTCTTCATTTTTCAGCAAGCTGTATTCGGCTCCGTAAGTCTGCAGGGGCACACTAGATTGAAAAATCAGATCGAAAGCCTATTGTTTGTGGTTAAAGTGGACCTGCAGCCTTTCACTGTGGAGCCATAGCGCCAGCATTTTACGAACTGCAGTGGTATCAAGCATGCTTCCGTGTTTGCCACGAAAAAGTTTCATAAATAACACTTAGCAGGAGCTTCAATATTTATATATGTCCATGCGCGTGACTTCTGTTTTCTGTTGATTTTCTTCTAGCTCAACAAATGCGATGCAAAGACACCCTAAGCATCTATATATATAAACGATTTAGAGAATTTAGGTATTTGAATTCAGTGCCGTATCCGGTATGTCGAGCCTTAGCAATTTGTAATGTCTGCATTCTGCACTTCATTGCATACACAATTTTTTTTTCTTAGCTTTGTGACTCACTGTCACTGTGAAGCTCTCCGCACATCCGGTATGAGTGCGGACCTACAGCCTTTCACTCTGAGGCCATAATGCCAGTATTTTACGAACTACAGTGGTCAAGCCGAAAGCAGTTTAACATGGTAGATAAGGGGCCACGGCCTAACTTTCGTTGGTCGACTCAATCGAGAAAATGATACAACCACGGACAGCGTAGAGACCACACGAGCACGTTTATCGTATCAACCACACGGGCACACCTATAAACAGAGGTTGCACCAGCAGCTGCGAACATCTACAATACTTCTGATGGAGTCAAATTGATGTCTACGCCTCGCACAAGCCCTTCCATGCATGCCAAGCGAGAAGAAATAAATGCGCTCACCGTATTAGAGACGATATTGTAACGTTTCTCATGACAAACTTGATACAATGGGCTCGTTGAGTCGACTAGCCAAGCAGCAGCTCAGATAGATCGTCTTTCTCCGCTTTCGCTCTTCGATTTCACCCAAGCAAACCATGTGGCAATAGTCCCCCCCCCTTGAAAGCATATACTTGATGCTCGTAAAAAAAATGAAGGCATACACACCCAGATATAGAGAACCAAAAGAGGGAGAGTGCGAGTACTCGCAGCGCAAATGAGGAAGTTTCGTCAACGGTTGCACCAAGCGCAAAAAGAAAAGGCATAAAAAACGCAGGAGAACACAAACAGCAGCAGCAACGCAAAGTCACGGCATGTTGTAGCACGTGAAACCACAAAGGCTACTGTGTGAAGTAGGGCGTCAGCCGAACGACATGCACGGTTTCGGGTCGATGCTGTCGACGAGAAGACGCTGCGCCGTCCGGAAATACCTCGTAGGTAACATCTGTGACATGTCTAAGAACCTTGTACGGTCCAAAATAACAACTAAAGATTTTGTCGGATAAGCCTGGCCGCCGGACAGGGATCCCCAACCACACTCGGTCCCCAAAGCGGTAGGTGACGTTTAAATGGCGCAGGTTGTAACACCGTGCGTCTGCATCTTGTTGGTGACTGGTGTTTATGCGAGCTAGCTGACGAGCTTCTTCGGCGTATTGAGTGTATTGCTCAGCGTCTTGAGCAAGTTCATTGCTTTGGTCACACAGAAGCATGGCATCGAGCACGGTTTGCACGTTGCGTCCGTAAACAAGTCGGAAAGGCAGAAATCGCATTGTTTCTTGCGTTGCCGTATTGTAAGCAAACGTGAGGTTTGGAAGAATCTTGTCCCAGGTTTTGTGTTGTGCGTTCACGTACATTGACAACATGTCCGCTATGGTCTTGTTAAGCCTCTCTGTCAGTCAACTGGATTGCGGGTGATAAGCCGTTGTTTTTGATGACTTGTACAGCTCAGTTTAAAAATGTCCTCCATCATTCGTGCTGTAAACGACGTCCCTCAATCTGTAATCACGCATGAGGGGGCACCATGCCATAGGACGATTTGGTGCATGAAAAAATGCGCGGTTTTAGAGGCCGTGCCAAGGGGGTAACGCTTTTGTTTCAGCATAACTAGAAAGATCATCTCTCGCAACTGTAATCCATTTGTTCCCAGAGGACGACAAAGGCAAGGGCCCGAGAAGGTCCATTCCCACGATGTGAAACGGTGTCCGTGGTGGCGCGATCGGCTGGAGCAGGCCCACTGTTCTCACAGGCGGAGTCTTGTGGCGCTAGCTCTCACGGCAGCCTTTCACATAACGATGTACACTAGTTGATAGTCGCGGCCAGTAATACTGTTGGCGTACTCTGGCGAGAGTTCTCGAATAGCCCAAATGTCCTGACGTTTGCTCGTCGGGGCACGCAAGTAGGATCTCATCACGCATGTCGGTAGGAACAATGAGTAGGAAGGCTTTGTCGCTACCTCGGGCGTTTTTTTTCTAAAGAATGCCTCTTCTTAGACAAAAAGAGGACAGATCGCGAGCAATGTGTTGAGGGACCTGAGAATTGCGGCCTTCCAGGCAATCAATGACTGGGTGTAATTCGTTGTCTGCTCGCAGTTTTGACATATATTCGGAATCACTAACTCCTCCGAGAAAGGCATGTTCCTCCTCGGAGCCCCTGAGAGCGTTCCCCGCAGGCGCTCGAGAAAGCGCGTCGGCGTCTTCGTGTTTGCACCCTGACTTGAACACAATCGTAACACCGAACTCCTGCAAACGCAAACTCCTCCGTGCGAGACAGCCGGATAGATCACTGAGATTTGCCAGCCAGCAGAGCGAGTGGTGGTCAGTCACGACTTTGAAGGGGCGACCGTAGAGGTAAGGCCGGAATTTGGTCGCTGCCCACACGACTGCGAGGCATTCTTTTTCTGACGTAGAATAGTTGGTCTCGGCTCAAGAAAGAGTACGACTGGCGTAAGCTATCACATGCTCAACGCCACCGTGTCCTTGTACAAGGACAGCGCCAAGTCCAACGTTGCTAGCATCTGTATGAATAGCAGCGTCCTCATCGAAATGGGCAAGAACAGGGCCTGTTTGCATTCTCTGTCGTAGCTTTGTGAACGCTGTATCTTCTTCTGCGCCCCAAGTTAAGGGCACGTCATCTTACGTTAGTTGCGTAAGAGGTTCAGCTATCTTCGAGAAGTTGGCGATAAATCGGCGATAATACGCGTACAAGCCGAAGAAACGGCGTACTGCTCTTTTATCCGATAGAACAGGGAAGGCAGCGACAGCAGCAGGTTTGTCTCATTCAGGTCGCACTCCATCCGCACTAATGGCATGTGCCAGAAATTTTAGCTATTCATAGCCGAAATGGCAGTTTTGGGGTTTCAGCGTGAGTTCAGCTGTGCGAATGGCTTCCAGAACCTTTCTCAGACGCTTCAGATGTCCTTTGAAGCTCTCAGAAAAGATGACCAAATCATTGAGGTAGACAAGGCAGCTTTGCCACTTCAAACCAGCAAGAACTGTGTCCATCATCTTCTGAAAAGTGGCTGGTGCGAAACAGAAGGTAAAGGGAACAACTCAGAATTCGTAAAGTCAGTCTGTAGTCAAAAACGAGGCTTTTTCTCGGTCTCGTTCATCCCCTTCAATTTGCCAATAGCCACCCTTTAGATCGATGGACGAAAAATACTTCGCGCGTCGTAACCTATCGAGGGAGTCGTTGACCCGTGGAAGCGGGTAGACGTCTTTTTTGTGACGCTATTAAGCTTCCTGTAGTCAATGCAGCATCGCAGCGTTCTGTCTTTTTTTTTACTAGAACGACTGGCGAGGACCAAGCGCTGCTGGATGGTTGAATAATCCTGTCATCGAGCATCTCTTTTACTTGTGTCTGAATAGCCTCGCGTTCTTTGGCAGAAAGGCGATAAGCCTGCTGCCAGATGAGGCGAACGTCATCGTCGGTAATAAATCGATGCTTCGTGAGGTGGGTTTGACGGACATTGGAAGAAGAGACGAAGCAAGATTGAAACTCCCTTAAAAGGTCATGATGTGCAGCCTTTCTCTCGTAGGACGGCGTCGAAACAGTGTCGATGGAGACTAGAAATTCCTCATCCTCATGCGTTTCCTCGGACGCGAAGCACTCCATAACGTCGGCAACAGGGTGTCCATATGCTAGGGTGGTTCCGCGGAAAAAATGCCGGTGCTCGTAATTGAAGTTCGTAACTAGTATCGTTGGCTGTCCGTCACGGACACGCACAACACTTCGGGCGGCGCATACACCTTGGAGCAGCAGAAGTGATAGGTTGCTTTCAACCACCACATCGCCGTCTTGAAGGTCTTCACAAGTGACTTCGATGGGAACAGTAGCTCGAGGTGGCAGCGTCACACTGTCGTCAGCAACACGCAGCGCAGGTCTACGGCACTTATCAGCGTCTCGATCTGTTGCGCCTTCAGTCGAGAAGGTCACGATGCGCTAACGAAGATTTATGATGGCACCGTATTCCCGAAGAAAGTCCATGCCGATAATCAGCTGACGCGAAAAGTCACGAAGAACGAGGCAGCTGAGCACAAATGTTCACGCATGAATTTTCACTCTTGCGGTACAGTGACCAAGTGGTGTTACAACGTGTCTTCCAGCTGTTCGAATTCGCGTTCCATTCCACGGTGGGATAAGTTTCTTGAGATCTTTCGCTAACCTCCCGCTGATAATCGAATAGTGTGCACCAGTTTCTACCAGTGCACTGACCTGAAAACCGTCAATCAGCACAGGTTTGTCGAGTGACACGCGGTCACTAGGATCAGATGTGGATGTCGGCGTTTCTTCAGAAGTGTGATTCTCCTCTGACTAAATGCTTTCGGCGTTGTGTGCAAGCGTCGATAGGAAGTCTTCCGCACATTGAGTCTCAGGGACCTTGCCCCCGAAGGTCGCTTTCTTCAGTTTTTCCGACGAAACTCCGGGAGTTCTCCCGTGCCGTCACACCGAAACGTGGCCCAGTAACTGCGGGTATCCTCGGAGATGGTGACCGCGATTGCCTTCGTGTAAAGGGTGCACGCTGTTGCGCGATATACTCTTCGATATCCCTTGGTCTTTGACCAATTCGGGGACGAGGGAAATTGACGGAAAATCCGCGGCGTACAAGTTGCCAGTATGAGCATGCGCGGTAAATGTAACCACCCTCACCGCAATGATAGCAGAGAGGTCGTCTGTCCGGCGTACACCAGAGATCAGACTTGCGCGTCAGTGCACGGCGACTATCGATATCCAAATCAGCGTGAACTGACTGAATCGCGACTGACGGCATCCATGTCTGGATTGGGACGTATGGTATTGTCTGGATTGGGCCGTGTGGCACTGTCTGATTCAGGACGTGCAGTACTGGCTGGGTCGGGACTCCTTGACCAAAAAGAGGAGTGGCAGATCGCAAGGCTTCCGCGTACGTACGACGGCGACTGTCAGTAGACACAGGAGCCGTTTCCGGATCAACCGACATCGGTGGAAAACGATGCGCGTGCAGCACCTGCTGGACCTCGTCACGGATGACACTGGTGTTAGAACCGACGTCAATTTGCCTTGTCCTGTTCATCTTTTCTATTTCTTCCCTGACAACAGAGCGAATGACTTCGTGAATCCATTCGGAGCTCTTACTCACAGGGGTGGCGAAAATTTCGGGAGTTGAGGCAGCAATCCGTTGACGGTCAAACAGGGCTGAGCATTGGTGCAGTACTCGCTCCATTGCTGCCACTTCAGTAAGGAACTCAGCAACACTTTTGAGGTGACTACGCACCAAACCAGCAAAGTTGTTCTTTCACACCACGCATAAGATGGCACAACATTTTTTTTGCCATAGCAGGACCTGCTTGCTTGAAAAGCCGTGTCATATCCTCGACGTACATCGAGACGGTCTCGTTGGGCATCTAGATGCGTGATTGTAGTGCACGCTCCGCCCGTTCGCGGTGGTCGGGACTCCTGTAGGTCTCCAGAAGGCGACGCTGGAACTCGCACCAAGATGTCAGAACATCATCCCTGTTAAAAAACCATGTCTTGGAACCGTCTTTAGGCAAATGTACATGTTCCGGAGCTTCGCGGCATCATCCTAGTAACTGATCGCTGCGACACGTTCGAACTCACTCAGCCAGTCGTCAACATCTTGATGCTGCTCTCAGTGAAAGGGGCTAGGAATGAGCGGGTTCTGGATGGTGCAGTAGATTGGCATGGAAGGTGTCGGGGCTTGCACGATATCTCGTGGCGAAATCATAGTTGCTGCGTCAGTGGTTGGCGTCTCAGGTGGTGGGCCTCGTTGGCGGCGGCTTGTTCTATGAACAGTAGTGTGCACGGGTGCAGGGCTTGTGTTCCGGCTGCTGGGCGGGGTCATGGGCATTGGGTGGTTTGTGAGACTTTGTACCCAGCAACTTCATCAGTCTTGTGAAGTTTCTCACGACAAACTTGATACAATGTGCTCGTTGAGTCGACTAGCCAAGCAGCAGCTCAGACAGATTGTCTTTGTCCTATTTCATTCTTCAATAGCACCCAAACAAACAATGTTGCAATAAAGTACTGCAGGAGATCTTGAACACAAAGCTGATCGGAAGACAAGCAGAGGATACCATTCTTGGCAAACTGTTCGACCTCTGAGATACCCGTGAAATGAGCTCTGGCTGCTCGCAGCTCCATCAGTAATACTTTTGAAGCGTTCATCCGGATGGTGCCCCCATTGGTTAGGACTAAGGCAACAGAAACTGAGGAGATAACGTTTTGCAAGAACAGGTCAACTGGGGCTTTCTGCGGTGGAAGAAAAGTGGACCAAAAGAAATCCCCTGGTCCAGATGAGAAAAACAGCACGCCTGAACTTACAAGCGCAAAAAGCACTCACTGATTGAAAATAGCGGTATAGAAACATTGGATCAGAATAAAATTTTTCTGCAAACACGTTCATTCTGGCCAGAATCTCCAAAACAAAAACGAGCACAAGGTGCACCGAACCGAAGCTAGGAAAGCTACCTTGATATTCTCTGCGCTAGGCCAATGACATTTGGCGGCTTCGTTATCGCTGTTACGGGCACATGCGTGTTGCAATATCTGTTTTGTAGGAGACCTACAGCTCTTTCAGGGGCGAAGCTTCTTAAAGCGGCACCCGTTCTTCACTCGTAGTCGTAGACGTAGTGTGTAACAAGTGTTACAGTTTGACCTGCAAGGTGGTGCCGGTGGAAGATTTCTCCTGTCCTTTTTTGAACAATAACAAGTACGCGGCGTGTGCGTTAACTAAAAGACGAATGCTCCTGTCTCTCATTCCCCATCAGCAGCCATTGGCATGTACATTCAGCACTATCTGAAGAGAAAGGGTTGCTAGTTTATATTGGCTTGGTGCAACCTCCTTAGTTTTAAAAAGGTATAGCGAGCGTTGAGCCGCAGTGCCATAAATACATTGCACTAGTATATACCATGAATTCATGGTAATATGGGCTGAAGCGCGAGCATGAAGGTGCTAGAAGAAATAGGCGAAAGGCGAGGCAAAGAAATCAAAGAGGACAACCCGACAGGCTCTCTTTGCCTCGCCTTTCGTCTGTTTCTTCTAGCACCTTCAAGCTCGCGCTGCAGCCCTTATTGCCATGAATTCAAACCAACTAGCCCAAATAACCGTTCTTCTTATATACCATGAACTCGATGTGGTTAAAGGTGGAAAGTAGATATGAAGCGCAAGCCGTAAGAAAGTAAGAGCTGAGTTCTCCTGTCTCTCATTTCCTATTAGCAGCCATTGTCATGTACATTGAGCACTATCTGACAGGAAAGGGTGGCTACATTATACTCGCACGGCGTAACCTCCTTGGTTTTTGAAATGTTTAGCGAGCGTTGGGCCGCACTGCCAATAATACAGTGGACTAGTATATACCATGAATTCGAGGTGGTTGAAGGTGAGAAGTAGATCCGAAGCGCAAGCCGTTAGAAAGTGTGCGTGTGCCACCTCTCGTTTAGTCCTTGGAATGTCAGCTAGATGGCGGGGCTTCTACATGGGGAATATATGATGAAATTATGCGAGATGGTAGTACTTAGAATGTTGAATAGTTGAATGAACAGACACACAGACAGAACCATGGACGCATGAACGGACGCAGGGGTGGATGCATGGACGAACGCAGGGAGGGACGCATGAACACACGCACGCACGGACGGGCGGATGGACGCAAGGATGGTCATACAGATGGATGCGTGAATGGACGGAAGCAAGGATGAATGGACGGACGAATGCTTCGCTCACTCTCAATCATTCACTCCGTGGATATGCTGCCAATTTTTTTTGAATGGGTTCTAGATGTTTTAGATGTGAAGCATCTTAGAGTAGAGCTCAGTGCAGCGTACCGCACTGCCACCCTTCCTGAGCACGGGCACCTGCTTTTTCTCCTCTCCCGCCTTATGAACCCCCCTCATCTCGCAACACCGATGCGAGAAAGTCTGTTAACCAACGATTGCCCCCCTTTCCATTTAAGGCCTTCTCCCCTTCACAACCCTAAAACCCCATTGTGTGTGTGCATCTCTTTTCCCTCTCTCTCTCTCCTATTCTATGCTGTCCCTCTTTCGATTCAGCGCGCCTCCTGTACGCCGAAGAGGGGAAAACCAATTGCTTGCGCTTCACAACCGTTCACTGGCAACCCTGTATATATGGGCGCTCTAATTGCCCATTAGCAGTGGTTGACACGTTCCAGTAGAGCGTACTGGTCTATCGCTGCGTTATTTGCGCCTCCGCTGGTTTCTCTCTGGTTCAACGCTCCGATGAAAGCCAGCGCCACCGTCGCCACTAATGTAAGCATTTACGCCCGCTGCTTCGCATCTAATTATGGTGCCGTTTAGCGGGGGATCGTGTAGTTTCATAACGTGAAATCGTTTGATCCTGTGGCCCACCAATGTTTGAATGACGTATTTGCGTCACTGAAGAGACGTCGAAAAAGTTATGCGTGAGAAGAACATCAAAAAAAGAAGCTTGCTCGTCAGAAGTTAAGCTCGTGTCCTCTCTATGCACGGCTTCAGATGGGGGGCACGCTATCTACTGCTCCATCGTCCCATACTTTGAAACCTAAAATATACGTCTTTTGTATTTAGTACGTTTCTCTCAGCGTTCTTAGTAAATTGCAGTAAAGCATCATGACCATGCTATCCACGAGTATTTAAATCAAGGCATTGTTTCTAAGCATCCCTCTCATACGGCGCGTTTATGTTAAGAGTAAGTGCAATTTGTCAATGCCAACAGAACTCCAGGTGGCAATCTCACTGCAAGCACAGTTATCGCTCATAGCACTCAATTATTACAAAACGTAGCTTTGTAAAACTACCGTTCCTGCTTTGTCTAAGTGCACTAACTCTACGTTCACCATTTACGCTAGCAAAATATCGGGACTTGCCTACAAACAAGACACAACGAGCAATGTCGTATGCGTCTGGTCGGGAAGTGGCGTTCAAAATGTCCTACATGTGGTGATTATGGGGCCTTTGCCGAATTTAGCGTCCAATCAGGCGCCTTCTTCTGGTTGTGAAAATATTTTCTCTGGTTCCACACTTATATACGACCACTAGGCTTTTTATAGGTCATTGATTTATATTATTCAACGGACGGAAATGTATGACTAAGCGCCAAAGTGTATGTATCCACGTTCGACGGTGTTATAGCTGTCAAACACCTAGAGACATTGCACAGTACGGTAAACAATAAACTATACTGTAAGAATACGTTTTACTGGTGTGTTTTACCGATTCTTAAGAAGGAGGCATAAACAGTTTTTTTTCACATCCCATTCGCTAGCGGGCACGACCAGAATTACCAAGCACCCCGTAATTCTGAAAAGTATCAAACAATAAGTAGCAGTGAAAGGCTGCTTTACGAAGCTTGGAACACGACATTAAAGTGGCCCTCCTCGCTAAGACGGACAGGACTGCGTATAGCTTCCGTGTGTAGCAACCTTGACCTGTTGTCATCCTTCTGTTTATTTCCCTCCAAAAAAGTAAAGTAGTTCCTTAGCACCACCCAAAAAAATTGCTGTTTAGAAACGTGCACATCAATCAGATAAATATTAGTTGGCGCTGTACAAACCACCACAGCTCCTCAGCCGAGTGTTTCTTTTGTACTTTTCACACTTGTCTGGGCAAATGTCAAACAGAAAATGCTTTACTCTATTTATCGTTACAATATGTGTGCACACTCAAAGGTGGAGTTGGCCACGCACTGCTGTGAGTATCATTCATTCGGCCTGGTAAATGGAAAGTTCGAATCTTGAATGAAAAAAATGATGTGAAATCCCCAGACAAGAGCAACCTTAGTTGTTAGAGAACACTAGCAAGATCCTCCGAATGAAATGAACATAAGCGTGTCATTTTGTGGCTTAGTAATAAATAATAATAACCTTTCAAGAAAAGTACTTGTGTACATGTCTGCATGCAAGGCAGCACTCTGTGAGAGCGTTCGGGCGGTGAACTGACAGGCGCGCCGCACTAGTTTTTTTAAAACGGAATGCTCTAACGTCCTGTCGTTTCTTCAGTATTCGCAGAATGATTGGCTATTATGAAATATGAATCAAGCAGGCTTCCTTGTTCAGAATAGAAAAGTTTGACGACAAATATTCAACCTAGCAGGAGCTTAAATATTTATGAACGCCAATGCGCGTGAATTTTGTTTGGTTGAATTGTGTTTTTAGCTAATCGCATGAGAAGCCAAGACAGCTTGAGCATCTCCCTCTCGTTCTCTCTCTCTCTTTATATATATATATATATATATATATATATATATCTTAGGACGGAGGCGTAAACAGATTTTTATATTCTAATCCCTAAAGGGAATGACAAGAATTACCAAGTACCTAGTCTTTTGAAAAGTATTGTCACGGGTACAAAAAGGTACCTCGGGCACAGATGCAGAAGTGACGCAGAAGGGATGAAGACGGCGATGTTATTGTGGGGCCGTTTCTGGACTGCCCTGTTGTCCTGGATCCTTTCTACTGGGTGCACTGTTAGCCCAACCGGCGTTAACTTAATAAATACTCCCCGTTACATATTCTTGGTGGAGGTGCTGGGTAACATTTCGACTCTTGATCTCCGTAGTGGACGTCAGCTTCTTCCAGCCACGATGCCTGAAGGCAGTGTGCTGTCCGTTCAGTTCATGACTTTTCTGTCAGCTGTGATTCATTCCCACCTTCTCGATCTAGGTACGTTTGCGGCACCGACACAACTGACGTTGACGAGTGGCTCACCTTATACAAGCGCGTCAACAAGCTACACAGGTGGGATTGGACGTATTCTGGTCAACATTCATCTTTTATCTGCGAAGTACTGCACGCGCCTGGTACGAGACGCATGAGGAAGACCTGACTAGTTGGGACGTGTGCAAGCAGAATCTCCGTGACCTGTTCGGCCGGTCAGTTGCTCGACAAATTGCAGCCAGGGAGGAACTCGCGTCACGAGTTCATTCTTCCACCTAGTCGTACCTCACCTATATCGAAGACCTACTGGCCTTGTGTCGGAAAGCTGACAGAGACATGACAGGACTAGACAAGGTCAGCAATGTGTTGAAGGACATAACCGGCGATGCCTTCAACGTTTTGGTATGCAAGTTCTGTACCAACATTTACTCAATTGTCAGTGAATGTCGCTTCGCACAAGCCAAAAGCAGGAGAATCACTCAACGTTTTTTTCTACTCCCGAAAACCACTGCAACTTCTTTCTGCGAGGATCCTGTGGCGCCACGTCCATTCGTGAATTCTCCAAACATCACAAGAATTGTCCGCGAGGAGCTTGAAGCCATGGCTCTTTCCGCTTATCATCCCCCTGTGTCTGACAACTTGTCCTCAATATCTCTTTTCAGGTTGTTTTGCGACAAGAGTTTGCCAACATGAGCGTCTTAGTTCCCAAAAACTTCAGCCACACACCGCAGTCCATATATCCTAACCCTCACTACTCTGCTGCCCACTTGTTGTTGCTGCTGCGTCGGTCCCGTGCTTCTCATCGCGCTATCGAAATCCATCCGAGTGGCGCGCACAAGATGATCGACGATATGCTTTTCTTGCCATGGCGTTGGCTACGTTTCCCGCCACTGCCACAACAGATGGTCTTTCCGGCAACGTTTTCTAGACGACCACAGACAGGATCGTGATAGTAATTGCCACCTCGTTTTGCCGATGACCACCTTCAGGACCTTACACCTAGCCGTTCTACGCTACGCTCTGAACCAACCTACGCCGATGTCGTCGCCCAGGGAACCCGGTCCAGCCGCTCGCCATTGCCTCAGGGTCGCTAGCTGCGCTCTTATTGACGCCGTCACTCCCCGTCACTGGCGTATTCTGGACACTTCTTAGGAAACTAACAGGTGCAGCGGAGGTGGCGCTGAATAGACCACTCGGACCGAAAAATGTCTGACGACCACTAATTCCAGAAAAAATTCACTTGGTGTTCTTATTGATGGCCTGACCGTTACAGGTCTAATAGACATTGGTGCCCAGATATCCGTTATGATTTCACGTCTTCCATTCCACCTGAAAAAAAAGTTTTTACCCCTGCCTTGTCTTCGACTGTGCGAGTAGCTGACGGCAGCCGAACATGAGTTCTTGGTATGTGGACTGCCCGCGTCACTGTTGCCGGCCTTCACACTTCAGTCCTCTTCGCTGTTCTGGACGCTTGCCGACACGACGTGATTCTCGGCATTGACTTTTTGACAACGCATTCAGCCCTCATCAATTGTTCAACCATCACTTTACTGCTAGAGTTGCTTTTGTACTGCGATGTCCCTTCTGCTGCTCGCACACGGCTACGGTCCGCAAAGTGTCTACAATTACTGCCTCAGGCCGATGTGTACCTTTCTATGTCACCGTTCCTACCTGTTCCTGATGGCGACTATTTGACAGCTGCACTCACTGACCTGACCCCTTCCCGGAACATCATACTTCCTCCTAGTATAGTGAGGATTAGCGACAACAAGACGCTTCTCCCTGTCCTCAACCGCTCCGTGTTGACCCAGGTCATTTATCAAGGTATTGCCTTAGCAGAATTTTCTACTCTGGAGCAATGTACAATTTCGTCTCCCACTCCTCACATTGGGACTGTAGCCGTACCTGTCGCAGCCGCACAGAATAGAGCTTTCCTTGACAAAATGATATAAAATGACCTGTCGCCATCCCAAGTTGAAGCGCTCCATGGTCTTCTATCATCTTAACTAGACATTTTTGATATCGACGACCATTCTTTGGGCCGCATGAGCGCCGTAGCCCACCGTATAGACACTGGCGACGCCAGTGCCCTTTATAAGCGTTCTTGCTGTGTGTCTCATTCAGAGCACCAAATAATCCAGAAGGAGGTAGAGAAAATGCTCGAAAAAGACGTCATAGAGTCTTCCACCAGTCTTTGGGCATCACCTGTTGTGCTTGTTAAAAATAAGGACAGGGCCTGGCGGTTCTGCGTCAATTATCACCATCTCAATCAAATAACTGAGATGGATGTCTATCCTCTACCTCGAATTGATGATGCGCTTGACTGCCTTCATGGTGTGAAGTATTTCTCTTCCCTGGACCTACGATCTGGATATTGGCAAACTTAAATCGATGACCGCTACCACGAGAAAACGGCCTTCATAACACCAGACAGGCTTTATCAATTTAAAGTCATGCCTTTTGGGTTGTGATGCACCAGTAACCTTTGAACGCATGATACACACCCTCCTTCGCGGTTTTAAATGGTCGACGTGCCTGCGCTATCTAGACGATGTCATCGTTTTCTCGCCAACCTTTTAAAGCCATCTTCCACGTCTGTGGCTCATTCTTGACGTTTTTCGCTCTGCTGGCCTCCAGCTTAACGCGTCTAAGTGCACCTTTGGGCACCGTCGAATAAAGCTACTTGGCCACCTTGTTGACGCTACTGGTGTATTACTCGACCCTGATAAAGTCCATGTGGTGCGCGAGTTTCCGGTCCAACGTTCCACGCAAGAAGTGTGCAGCATTTTGAGACTCTGTTTATATTTCCGCCGTTTTTTAGCACCTTGGCGGAAATTGCTCGGCCCCCCACGGATATCCTAAAAAAACATGCCCTTTTCCTGGCGTGAAGACCAAGAACATTCCTTTGCGTCGTTGATTTCTGCACTCACATCACCGCCTGTGCTGGCCCAATATGACCCAGCCGCTTGAACGGAGCTTCGCACCGACGCAAGCGGCCATGGAATAGGAACAATACTCGCACAAATGCAGAATGGCACAAACCATGCCATAGCGTACGCTAGCCACCTACTTTCTCAGTCGAAAAGGCACTATTCAATTACTAAGCGAGAGTGCCTGGCTCTCATCTGGGCTATCGAAAAATTTCGTCCATACCTATATGGACGCACGTTCGCAGTCATCACAGACCACCATGCGCTCTGCTGGCTGTCAACCCTTAAGCCTCCTACAGGAAGACTCGGGCAATAAGCATTGCGATTGCAGGAGTACACGTTCTCTGAAGTGCACAAGTCTGGCAAGCTTCACAGCGATGCCGACTGCTTATCTCAACACCCTGTCGATCCACCCAACTCCTTTTAGTTGGAAGCTGTTGCCAACACCCTAGCCATAACAGATTTTCTGCAAATAGCCGACGAATGACGCCGAGATCCATTTCTGCTATCGATAATTGACCGTCTTCACTCCGGCCATAAAGACACTTCACTGAGCCTATTTTTTCTTCAAAACGAAGTTTTGTACCGCCGCAACTTACAGCCCGATGACGCGAAATTTATGCTCGTGGTCCCACGTACTGTGCAAGGACATCTTGCAACAACTTCACTATGCCCCAACTGCCGGACACTTAGGTGTCTCCAGAACCAATGACCGCGTCCGCCGACGGGTATTCCGAACGGGCATTTATCGTTCCGTTTGCCGCTACGTTGCAGCGTGTGACCTGTGCCAGCGTCGGAAGAAGCCTACGTCTCACCCTGCCGGTCACCTTCAACCTATTGAAGTCCCAGCCTAGCATTGGGTGGTTTTGAATTTGTTAGGTCCCTTCCCAACATCGGCAACAGAAAAAAGATAGATAGTAGTAGCCATGGAGTATGCCACAAAGTATGCAATTACTCGAGCACTACCGACCAGCTGCGCAAAGTACGTCACAGATTTCTTACTCTATGACATCATCCTTCAGCATGGCGCTCATTCTCACCTACTCACGAACCGTGGCCGCTGCTTCGTCTTGTGTGGTTGACGACCTCTTTAGATCCTGGGATACACGGCACAACTTTACAAATTCTTAACTTCCTCAGACTTACGGACTTACTGATCACCTCAGCCGCACACTGACGGAGATGCTTACTATGCATGCTTCTGACGACCACACCGATTGGGACACTGACCTTCCATTCGTAATCTTAGCCCACAACTCGTCGCGTCAAGAAACTGCCAGCTACTCACCATTTTATCCTTTCTTTGACCGTGAATCCTTACTACATTTCGATACCCTGCTTGCGCATGACCTTCCGTCCACCACTTCAAACGCACAAGATGCCATCTTCCGTACTCTGATCGCACGTACAGTAGCCCGCGCCAGCTCTTCATCGTCCCAGAAAGCACAAAAGTCGCTCTACGACAGCCCGACATAGGAATAATGATTTTTCTCCGGGCTGTCTCGGGCTACTCTGGCTGCCAACCTGTTGGGTCGGCCTGTGCGAGAAACTTTTATTGCAATACGTTGGACCTTAACCGAGTTCTGCGCCAAGTCACACCTGTCACCTATGAAATTTCTCCTACTACGAACGACACTGCTACATCTATTAGTGACATTGTGCATTTTTCTCACCTTTGCCCTACCACAGTGACACGTCCGTTTAATAACAGCAGGATCCGAGACGGTGCTTTGCCGCCCTTGGCAACGTCACGGTTAGAGAAAGGTACCTCAGGCACAGTTGCAGAAATGACGCAGAAGCGATGAAGACGACGATGCTATTGTGGGGCCGTGTCTGTGCTGCCCTGTGGTCCTGCATTCTTTCCGACTGTGTGCTGTGTTAGCCCAACAGGCGTTAACTTTTTTTAAATACTCCCCGTTACAGTATTACCTATAAGGAGCAGTGAAAGGCTGGTTCACCAAGCTTAATACACAAAATAAAGGGTGCCCTCCACGCTAAGAAGGACAGGACTGCAAGTACCTACAGTGTGTAGCAACCTCGACCTGTATCAATCCTTCTGTTTCTAACCCTTCAAAAAAGTAAAATAGTTTTTTAGCACCACACACAAAAACAAAATTGCTCTTTAGAAACGTGCACATCAAGTCAGATGAATCTTATCAGGCACTGTACAAGCCACCACAGCTCCTTCGCCGAGTGTTTCTTTTGTACTTTTCACAATTGTCTGGACAAATTGCAAACAAACAGAAAATGCCTTATTTTTTAATTGTTACAATACGTGTGCACACTCAAAATGAAGTTGGCCATGCTCTGCTGCGAGAATCTTTCGTTTGACCTGGTAAATTATTGGAAAACGATTTGGAATTTCCAGACAAGGGCAACCTTAGTTGCAAGGGAACACTAACAAGGCCCTCCGAATGAAATGAACCTAAGCGTGACATTTTGTGGCTGACTCATATTAACCTTTCAAGAAAGGTAGATGTGTAGATGTCTGCGTGCTAAGCATCACTTTGTTAGAGCGTTCTGGTGGTGAACTGACAGGCGCGCCGCACTAGTTTTTTTGAAATGGAATGCTCTAACGTCCTGGCGTTTCATCATTATTTGCAGAATGATTGCCTACCATTAAATATGAATCAAGCAGGCTGCATTCTTTAGAATATAAAAGTTTGACGATGAATAATTAACCAAGCCGCAGCTTAAATTTTATGAATGCCAATGCGCATGACTTTTTTTGGTTGAATTGGGTTTTAGCTCAAAGCATGAGAAGCAAAGGCAGCTTAAGCATCTCTCTCTCTCTCTATATATATATATATATATATATATAGATATATATGTATGTATGTATACATATATGTTGAACTCCCTAATTACCACGAATACTTGAACACGCACGTGAACATAAAAGCATCAACTATAGATCTTATTCATACCACAATTACTGAGCTGTGTTTGGGATTGTGACGCCCCATCTCTTTGTAATGTCACGCAGTATTTTCCTATTTCACGTCTCTTGCGCTGTAATTTTATCATCATTATCTACCTCCTGTGACACAGTAATGAGGCGTGCGAAGAGATTTCTGTTCTTTGGTGTCGTATATATATATATATATATATATATACATCACTGTACTGTCATGAGCACTCCCCGCCATAAATGCCCTAATCGCTTATATAAATCACCATGCTACACTATCCCGTATTTCAAAGGAAACGCGTTGATATGTACTTTTTAGTTTGACAAAGGCTGATCTAGCATCCGCAACGTCAGAAAATATACCGTAAAAACCAACGTGCGTCGTACTATAACCATCCACGTGTAAATATATATATATATATATATCAATGGGCCAGTTAGTCTTCGTGAAGGTATGGGATATGGCACAGCGGGAGCATTGTCAACAAGGATAAATATATTTATTTCCGAACAGTTTCGGGAGGGGTCCTCCCTCCATCAGGGAATGAGTTATACTGACATAAACTTACAAACTTCGTTGCTGCCACGTCTCTCTCGCCTTGAAATATGTTTGTGAGAGTGAGAGGGAACTAAAAAAAGAAAAGAAAGAGAAAAAAGGAAAAAGAGCGAAGAAAAAGGTGAAAACAAAACAAGAAAAAAGAAAAAAAGAAACGAATAAAAATGTAAAAAAGGACGAACCACTGTCAACACTGAGAACGAAACCAACTGTCCGTGTACGTCCACATCCGATTTTTATCACGTGCTGTTCAGTTCTCGACGTGTGTCGGGCCACCCAAGATTGTCGCCGTGGTGGCGGGAGGGGTCCGTGACGGCGTACGTAAAGAAAGGGTTTCTCCTTAATGGGTCGGTCGGCTCTTTGCCTTTAATCTTCATCCGTTTTCCTTCAATGGTCATCAAGTGGTAGGCGAACATAAACACTTTGTATGTGCATGTGAAAAAAACAAAATAGAAAAAAAGAAAAACAAAATATAAGAAAAGACAGTGTACACGTACGAGTCAGTCAGAAAAAACAAGCATGGTCTCCAGCTATCAACCTTTGTCACCAATTTCCTCCTGGCTTACTTCTTGGAGGCAGGAGAGTTTTCCGGGGTCCTCGTTGATGCCGGCTACTAATGTTCGAAATTTTAAAATAAAATATGCCTCACGCTGTTCGCGCTCGCGCCTGTTTGAGAAACCGGACTGCAAAACAGTCAAGCTGAGATTTTTTAAAATGTGGTTTGGCAGGCGCAGATGTCTAGATAAAGGCAGCTTCGGCAGTTAGGTGGCGTGGTACCGGTGATTATTGAACCGCAGCCGAAATGGCTTGTCTGTTTGGCCGATATATTCTGGTCCGCAGATGTTGCAATGTAGCATGTATATTACGTTACTGGAGTCACAATGAAGGCTTCCAGTTATGCTGAATTTGAAATCCGAGAAGTTCGCTTTGGATTCACGTGTTGTGGTCATCTGTGGGCATACCTTGCATCGAGCTTTTCCGCAGGGATGGCATCCTAATTGAATTTTGGGGGTGTTTGTTTTTGCTCTGACAAGAATGTCCTTCAGATTTTTATCCCTGCGGTACACCACGTGAGGTGGCTTCGCGGAAATAGAAGTTAGTCGTTTGCTTTGCCTGATTATGTTGAATTGGCAGGAAAGTATGTTGTTGATTCGTGGCGCTGATGAGGAGTAAGTTAGTATAAGGTTCGTTTGGGAAGTCGTTTTAGATACTCTGTTTGTTCCCTTAATTATATCATTCCTGTTCACGTTGCGAGCACGTAGTATGGCATCGTCATTGATGTCTTCCAGATAATTTAGTTTCATTAAGGAATGATTTAGGTGTTCCGCGTGTCTGTCGAATTCCCGCATATCGTTGCATATTCTTCGGTACCGGTAGGCCTGAGAATAAGGAAGAAGAATGGCTATTTGGGCTAGTTGGTTTGAATTCATGGCAATAAGGGCTGCAGCGCGAGGCACGGAAAGCAAAGGCGAGGCACGGAAAGCAAAGGCACGAAAGGCGAGGCACGGAAAGCAAAGAGGACAACACGAGCGCTGACTACCAACTGAATTTTATTATTCGCAGCACACATGATAATATACAAAACAGGCAACCTTTTAACAGCAAATTTGAGCAACGTGACATATTCTGGGGAATGGCCTGATAAAACGAAGGTACAATGATAAAATGGCTAACCCTTATCTAAAAGCGCGAACTCTTTGTGATGCACGGCCACCGAAGGTTGGCTCACGCATCCGTCAACATGTTTTCTAATAAAACGCGCTTCAGCTATTTCACGAGTTAACTTGTCCATGTGGCGTGCCAGCACACTCACGCCCGGAAATCGAGGCTGGCACCCGCAGCTTTTGCAGTGCAAACAAGGTTTGAGCTTATTCCTTTGCATATATCATTCATATGTTTTCCTAACCTTTTATTAATGCACCGCCCAGTTTGGCCTATATAACAATGACCGCACGTTGAAGGAAGCATATAAACAACACAAACTGCGCAATCTACAAATTTATCTATGTGTTTTACGGCGCATGTCCAACTATTTTTGGTGATTCCACTAAGTCGCTCATCCGTCATTCTGCAAATCTGGCTTACTTTGCACGGGGCTGATAAAAATACATCCACACCATATCTCGAGCCTACCTTCTTCAAACCATGAAATATAATGCGGAAGTATGGGATGACTGCAACTTTTTTCGTTCTTTATTTCCTCCTGCCTTTTGTTGTTTTTGTTTGATTTTTTTGCAACAAAGCTTCGCACACTGAAGAAATTACGGATTTTAGAAATCCCGCTGACAGAAGTCTGGTAATTTGCATTGTTACACTATCAGTCATTATGTGTAGGCATGACTTAGATAAGCCAGCACTTATACCCGAGGAAGCAATAGCTCTCTTGACCAGTTTTGTGTGGCGGGAGGCATAGTTTAACAATGGTTTAACACTTCGCGGTTGATATTCCCAGAATACGTGATTTGGAAACAATGTAATATTAATATCTAAGTACCTCAGTGATCTTTGTTGCGGAACTTCGCAAGTCAAGTCTAGCCCACCTCCATGTGTTTAAAGCACTCAATACAAGTTCAGCCGGGTTTTTCCTGTTAGTTACGGAAGGCAGCAGAAAAACTAAATAGTCGTCCACATATCTGAAAGCGGTTTGCACCAAATCCACAAGTTTTTCACTGAGGATGGTGTCAATCTTGGCAAGAAAAATGTCACTCAGAACTGGGGTGACCCTTGACCCAATGCAAACTCCCTTACGTTGTCTATAAAGAGACCCTCCCCACGACACAAAAGTGGAGTTCAAGTAGAAAAGCAAAAGTCCCATGAAAGAGTTAACACTGATGCCACTATTATGAATGAACAAATCTTCATGATTATCCTTGATACTACAATCTCTAACATAATTTAACAATGTGCTCTGAGGAATGGAGTAATACAAATCTACAACATCGATACTTAAAACAGGGCACCCAATTGGATTATGATCCTTGAGGTATCTGACAACTGCTTGCGAATTACGGACGCGGTAGGGGTCATTCAAAACTAAACTTGATAGATGTTTCTGCAAATCACCTCCCAAAAGCTTCTGCCAGGTTCCTCTTTCAGGAACTATATTACGCAAAAGTTGTACCGGCTTGTGACTCTTAATAGTGAAAAAAATAGACAATTCTTGGGAAAAAGCTTTCTTTACGCTACGGGCTAAACCTAGCAAATTCACAGCTTCGAGGCGAGCTATAGCATCTTTCTTGATATTGGAACTTTTTGCTGTAACTTGTACAAAGTATTTCACAACAGCCTGTGACACTTTTTGCAAAAAGACATCATTGTGTAGAATAACGAAAACACCTTCCTTATACGCTTGAAGAACACGCAAATTATTCGTGGACAAGAACCTAGAAAGTGGTTTTAGACACATGACCAATCTTGATCGACATCCATCTTTCACGAGGACGTTGATGTATTCCGAAGTGCACCGACACCGTTCATCTTCAGGCACACGGGCTGACACATTCCTAGCGAGAGCCACCTTTTCAGCTCCTCGGAGAGAAGGTTCCAGGCTGAACCTCGGTCCCAGAGGAAGCGTCTGTTGAAACTTCTCAGGAATAGACGTGTCACTCAGGTTGATGACCGTCCCCACTGGTCCGGAACGCCTGCTTCGTCTTGGCAGGAGAGGCCGCACACGATACCACAAAGACTCATTTGCCGACTCAGACTGGTAGTACCACTGTCGGTACGCTCTCTCCCGGTGACGACAAGTCAGGAACTGGCCGCATGACTCTCGGAGGCAATCTCTGTAGAAGCGCACTTGTCTCCAGCACTCAGACCGGATGATCTTGCACATCCTTTTTGCGTGTCCTCTGGACGGAGCTAAACTTCCGCACAAATTGTGAACTTCTTTCGGACATGTTCTTTGCCGAATATTCCACGATGCTGCACGTGCTTGACATAAACATACTGCAATTCACTAAACCAAAGTGGCTTGGTCTTGAGAGTATGGGTCTAAAAAAGTAGGACTGCCCTGTGTACTAGAAATGCATTGAAGAAGAATGGCTATTTGGGCTAGTTGGTTTGAATTCATGGTAATAAGGGCTGCAGCGCGAGCACGAATGTGCTAGAAGAAACAGGCGAAAGGCGAGGCATGGAAAGCAAAGAGGACAACACGAGCGCTGACTACCAACTGAATTTTATTACTCGCAGCACACATGATAATAGACACAACAGGCAACCTTTTAACAGCAAATGTGAGCAACGTGACATATTCGGGGAAATCGCCTGATAAAAAGAAGGTACAATGATAAAATGGCTAACCCTTATCTAAAAGCGCGACCTCTTTGTCATGCAAGGCCACCGAAGGCTGGCTCACGCACCCGTCACCATGTTTTCTAATGAAACGCGTTTCAGCTATTTCACCAGTTAACTTGTTCATGTGGCGTGTCAGCACACTCACGCCCGGAAATGGAGGCTGGAGCCCGCAGCTTTTCCAGTGCAAAACAAGGTTTGAACAAATTTCTTTGCATATATCATTCATATTTTTCCTAACCTTTTATTAATGCACCACCCAGTTTCACCTATATAACAACGACCGCACGTTAAAGCAAGCATGTAAACAACACAAACTGCGCATTCTACAAATTTATTTATGTGTGTTACGGCGCATGTTTAACTTTTTTTGGTGATTCCATTAAGTCGCTCATCCGTCATTCTGCAAACCTGGCTTACTTTGCACGGGGCTGATAAAACTACATCCACTCCCTATCTCGAGCCTACCTTCTTCAAACCATGAGATATATTGTGGAAGTATGAGATGACTGCAACTCTTTTTTGCTCTTTATTTCCTCCTGCCTTTTCTTGTTTTTCTTTGATTTTTTGCAACAAAGCTTCGCAAACTGAACAATGCAAAGTGTAACAATGCAAATTACCAGACTTCTGTCAGCCGGATTTCCAAAAACCGTAATTTCTCCAGTGTGCGAAGCTTTGTGGCGGATCATAGTGAGTGGACCATTGCGGACCATAGTGAGCGTAAGGCCGCCGAATACAGTGTCACGGAGGCCACGTAGAAATTGGTATCTAATTTCGGAGAGCATGAGGCAAAATAACTGGAAAGATATGAACAAAAAAGAGAGGCGAAATATCAGTAGTAAAAGATAGAAAATTCTAGCGGGACTGCAGAAGCTCCACTGCTCTGTAGTAGGAAAAGAGGAATGAGGCCGTACAAGAACGCCAGGGATCACCCGTACCACAACCTAACTTTGAAGAGAAAAATGGGAAATCGAAACTACAGTGCAATCCTAATCAAAACATACTCAATCTCGAATATTACGCTGGCACTCCCGTGCCACGTGATAGCCAAGAGCAGCCGAAAACTTATCAGAAAAATGTTTTCAATCTGTCAAACACAACACTCACACCCGCTCAGCTGCAACTTTTGTCGAGAGGCTTAACCTTTTGTCAATCATCCGGCAGATTCAATGACTTGAACTGTACCAAGACCTCAATCACTTTGCGCGTAATCTCCGCCTCCGTGAATACTTTCATGATCGCACGGACTGTACGGACGAGAATAGATTGATTGGTGGCGAGAAATCATGGTGTCCGGCAGATCAGAGGGACGAACACCTCGATATGTATATATCAGCAGTTCAAAAAGATATGATCAGAGCATATGAAAAAATCGGTCATTTCGAAACAACTTATCAAAGTCAGAACGAAGGGCACTCAATGAACTACGAAAAAACCCTGCAATTACCATCAAACCGGCTGATAAAAGGGGCTGCATAGTAACTTTAACACGTCGGACTACACAAAGGAAGGGGAACGGCAACTATCAGACACAAAATTCTACAAAGAACTTCCAACGGACCCAACTTTCGACTTTGAAATGGAAATAAAAGTAACCCTAAAGAATCTCCGCCGGGACGAGAAAATTACCGGCAAAATGTTAAAACAATGTTACCGGCCCATTCTGTTCTCGGTCGATTCTATTTGCTCCCAAAAATACAGAAGGCAGGCAATCCGGGACGTCCGATAGTATCCAGTAACAGCACATCAACAGAAAATATATCAGAATTCATCAATTCCTTAGTAAAAAACCTCCCCCCAAATTTTGCCTATCACCTAAAGGACACTAACCAATTCATCTGCGATACTTCAAGTCTTGGCATCCCAGGTGGCAGTTTTCTGGTGACCATGGGCGTCTGCTCACTGTACACCAACATACCCCACCATGATGGAATAGCGGCTATGGTTTCTGAATATGTAAAATCTGACTCATCAACTAGTGTAAGTGGCGATGTACTGTTTACACTTCTTGAACTTGTACTAAATTATAACCATTTTGAGTTCAATGGCAAGCATTTACTTCAGGTAAGTGGCACTACAATGGGCACGAAATTGGCCCCAAACTTCGCGAGCACCTTTGTGGCTTAACTTGAAATCCCATTCATTGAGGGACGCACCTTGAAACCTTTTTAACGCAGAAGATACTTAGACGATAATTTTATGGTGTGGAACCATGATGAGGGAAATCTTTTCAGCTTCAAAGAGGATTTTAACAAGTTCCACCCGTCAATTAAATTAACGCACAAAATTTCTAAAACTAGCATTAACTTTTTGGACGTCACTGTCACGGTCAAAACGACCGCTTGTCAACAAACCTCTACAAAAAGCCTACAGACCGTCAAATGTACCTACATTTCAACAGCAGCCACCCAAAGCATTGCAAAACGGGTATTCCATATTCTCAGGCCTACCGGTACCGAAGAATATGCGCCGATATGCGGTAATTCGACAGACACGCGGAACACCTAAAGCATTTCTTATTGAAACAAAATTATCCGGAAGACATCATTGACGATGCCATACTACGTGCTCGCAACGTGACCAGGAATGATATAATTAAGGGACCAAACAGAGTATCTAAAACGACTTCCCAAACGAACCTTGTACTAACTTACTCCTCATCAGCGCCACGAATCAACAACATAAGTTCCCGCCATTTCAACATAATCAGGCAAAGCAAACGACTAACTTCTATTTTCGCGAAGCCACCTCACGTGGTGTACCGCAGGGATAAAAATCTGACGGACATTCTTGTCAGAGCAAAAACAAACAACCCGAAAATTCAATCAGGGTGCCATCCCTGCGGAAAAGCTCGATGCAAGGTATGCCCACAGATGGTCACAACACGTGAATCCAAAGCAAACTTCTCGGATTTCAAATTCTGCCTAATTGAAAGCCTTAATTGTGACTCCAGTAACGTAACATACATGCTACATTGCAACATCTGCGAACAAGAATATATTGGCCAAACAGACACGCCATTTCGGCTTCGGTTCAATATTCACCGGTACCTAGCCACTTCACTGCCGAAGCTACCTTTATCTAGACATCTGCGCCTGCCAAACCACAGTTTAGAAAATATCAGCGTAACTCTTTTGTAGTCCGGTTTCTCAAACAGGCGCGAGCGCGAACAGCGTGAGGCATAATTTATTTCCAAATTTTGAACATTAGTAGCCGGCATCAACGAGGACCCCGGAAAACTCTCCTGCCTCCGTGAAGTAAGCCAGGAGGAAATTGGTGCAAAGATTGATAGCTAGACACCATGCTTGTTTTTTCTGACTGACTCGTACGTGTACACTGTCCTTTCTTGTTTTTTGTTTTTCTTTTTTCCACATGCACATACAAAGTGTTTATGCTTGCCTACCACTTGATGACCATTGAAGAGAAATGGACGAAGATCAAAGGTGAAGAGCTGAGTGACCCATTAAGGGGAAACCCTTTCTTTACGCATGCCGTCACGGACACTTTCCGCCACCGCGGCGACAATCTTGGGTGGCCCGACACACGTCGAGAACTGAACAGCACGTGATAAAAACCGAATGTGGACGTACACGGACAGTTGGTTTCGTTCTCAGTGTTGACAGTGGTTCTTCCTCTTTTTTACTTTCTTTCTTTTCTTTCTTTTTCTTTTTTTCTTTTTTCTTTTCGTCTTTTATCTTCCCTTTTTTTTCTTTTTTTAGTTCCTTTTTACTCTCGCAAACATCTTTCAAGGCGAGAAGGACGCGGCAGCAACGAAGTTTGGAAGTTCATGTCAGTATAACTCAACCCCTGATGAAGAGAGGACCCCTACCAAAACTGTTATGAAATAAATATATCCTTGTTGACAATGCTCTCGTTTTGTCATATCCTATATATTTATATATATATATTCACATATATATATATGATTCAAAACAGAAAGTCTGTGGTGGGTCCGGTGCAAATATAATTAAGAAATAAAGGAGCACACTTAAGACAACTTGATATTTGTTTACTCTACGTTTCGGCCATGACTATCCTGATGGAGGCCGTACCACGACCGATACGTAAACAACTAACAAATTTTCGTAAGTGGGCTCCTTTATTTCCTTATATATATATATATATATATATATATATATATATATATATATATATATATATATATATATATATATATATATTGATAACAAGTATCACTACCAGGAAAAACAAGGGAAGCGCGGGTAGAGAATGAAGACTACGTTGCCTCCACTGCGATCTCTCTGAGTGGGTACGAGCCATGGCGGTGGAGATCATTATCATTAAACTGTGATCGCGTCGCCGACTCGGGTCCCATTAAAAACCCTCAGTAAGTTACCTTGCCTTGTGTAACATTTTGGTGGAAGGGGCTGGGTAGGACGAACCCAAAGATGGGAGCTTCACTACCAGGACTTGGTCGCAGCCGCCGCCTCGCCGCACTTCCACCTTCGCCGATCGTAATGGCCCAAGAGCAGCCATCCAACGCTTCCAGGTCAACTCCGATGGGTTCAGTGCCGTACTTCAGAGTGCCACCAAACTTCGGCGGGACATCAGGAGAAGACGTCGACGCGTGGCTCAAGAACTACAAGCGGGTGAGCAGAAGCAATGGCTGGGAGTCAAACGAACAGCTCATTCATGTTGTATTCTTGTTAACTGACACCGCCTTCATGTGGTACGAGAACCACGAGGACATGTTCACGACTTGGGAACGTTTTGTTGAAGAAGTGTAGAAGTGCTTCGGTGATTAGGGCGCAAAGAAAAACGCGCGGAGCAGATATTGTCTCAGAGGGCACAGCTTCCGGGAGAAACATGTATGACATACACTGAAGAAATATTGAAGCTGTGTAAGATCGTGAATGGGAGGATGTCTGAAGTAGACAAGGTTGGGTACATTCTCAAGGGTATAGCCGAAGACGTGTAAAGTTTCTTAAGTGATAAAGGCTCCTTCAACTCCGTGTCCGGCGTAATAAAGCACTGTCCTACCTTTGAATCCCTCAAGATGCTACAAATTTCTCCGAAAATCGGTCGCCTGTCTAAAGTCCCCACTGTGGCTAGTGTTGAAACAGTGCCGCCTAACGACCTTGCTTCGACCATACGGCAGATTGTCAGAAAAGAGCTGCTTCGATGTCAGCAGACCTATCATCGTCCAGCGATTTTCAGGATGTGTACGTAAACGAACCAGAACGTGTGCGGACTCCTGTTTCTCTTCTACAATGGCAACCATCGATCAACGCAGCAGACGCTTTTAAGTATCAAGGCACACGGCAGGCTGGATTGCCCCGTCAACCAAGTTCCAACTGCGAACAAAGTTTTCGCCCACCTGTTTACCCAACATCACCTGCCTACAGTGCCCCCGAAGGGCGGCACCATTATCCCATGCCTTCCGAGAGGAGTTGTTACTCTGAGCAGCCACGTGCCCCTCGACCGATTCCGGTATGCTACAACTGTGGCGTTCCGGGTCATATTGCACGTTTTAGATGCGGAGCATCTAATACTCGAGGCTTGTAGTGCGGCGCCGTTCGCAAGCTTCCTCCTCCTTCTTCCACCATCTGTGCATCCCTTCCTCCTCTACATACCGCGCGCGCTTCACTCCTCCATTATCTGTGCACCCTTCCTCCTCTACACACCGCGTGCGCTTCTCCTCTTCACGAGCATTCGCTAGCTGTATAATGTAGCACGCATGCGCCGTCACGCTTCGAGAACATCGGCAGCTGACGCGCGCGCATGCGCCGTCGCGCTTCGAGAACATCGGCAGCTGACGCGCGCGCATGCGCCGTTGTGCTTCTCCCCCTTCTCGAACATTCGACAGCTGACGCGCGCATGCACCGTCACCCACCATCTGTGCCGCGCGCGCTTCTCCCCTTCGAGAATATTCTACAATTCTCCTGATTCTCCAGTGGACGCGCATGCGCCGTCGCGATTCGAGAACATTCAACAGCTGACAGTGCATGCGCCGTCGCGCTGTATATATACTCAAGGTCGGCGCTCGCTCGCTCAGTTGCCGCTTTGATTGATATGTGGGTTTAACGTCCCAAAACCACTATATGATTATGAGAGGCGCCGTAGTGGAGGGCTCCGGAAATTTAGACCACCTGGGGTTCTTTGACGTGCACCCAAATCTGAGCACACGGGCCTACAACATTTCCGCCTCCATCGGAAATGCAGCCGCCGCAGCCGGGATTCGAACCCGCGCCCTGCGGGTCAGCAGCCGAGTACCTTAGCCACTAGACCACCGCGGCGGGGCGTCTCAGTTGCCGCTCGTCGGTTGGTTTGTACGGCGCGTCGACGTCCAAAGTCGCGGTGAAATGAATTCCAACGAATCCACAAACACAATGATCGACGTCCCTTCGACCAGCGCCGCCCTTTCGCATACGTGTGTACGTGTTCACTCATTTAAAACACCCCCTCCTACAACCACGTTAACCAATTTAGCCATCGACCCAAGTAAGTCGCAATTTAACACCCCATTTCACAACCACGTTAACCAATTTAGCCATCGACCCAAGTAAGTCGCACTTTAACACCCCGTTAACCAATTATATGCTCCGCATCCTCCTCAGTTTTCCCCCGAGGGAAGCTGCGGGCAATTTTTTTGTGACCACCGGCCATATCAGCAACAGTCTCGGTACATGTCTCACCAACCTTTCGACCATCCGCACTCCACGTCACGGAAACCACGCGCATCTACCGGGTCACGCTACCCCTCGCTGGCCTCTGACCGAAGTTTGACGCCACCACCAGCTCCCCGTGCTCCACGATCGCCGTCGCCACGGCAACGCGCACGTACACCGCCGCCGGAAAACTAGTCGGTGCGGCCAGTGGGGGTGAGGCCGCGAGATCATAGGTGCTATCTACAGATATACCCCCGTCAGCGTTTATGTTCGAGAACAAAGTTCATTCAATTGTCGATGGAGTGGCTACTATGGCACTTGTGGATACAGGCGTGACAGTCTCGGTGATGAGTGTAAATTTCAAGAACCTGCTAGGACCAAAAATGATGTTTTGCCTGAACCGTAGGGTGACACTTCGTAGTGTAAGTGGTGACGTGTTGTGTCCGGTGGGATATTGTACTGTGGACGTCTCGCTGTGTGGCAAAGTGTATTGCACAGAGTTTGCGGTTATTCCACGGTCTACACATGACGTTATCTTGGGTATTGACTTCTTGTGTGAGTGTGGGGCAACTGTAGACTGCAGAAGTGGGCATCTTTCTATACATGGTTCTCTCCCAACGGTGCTCTTGGAAAATTCCTGTCCGGTGGAATGCATCTTTTTTGTCTTCGTGGATACAGTCATTCCTGCATTTTCTGCTGTGTGTGTTCCCGTGACATGTTCTAGTAACAACTGTGGCACGTTTGACGCCACGCTCGAACCAATTCCCTTGGCATTCCTGAAAAAGAACATTCTCATTCCCCATTGTATAGTGTCAGTCGTTGATGGACGGGCAGGTGTATGGACAATGAACAGTTCCATGGAGTCTGCAATTCTGCCAGGTGGCATGAAACTTGCAGTAATTAGACCCGAGTCATGTACGACGCTGATTGCGCTTGTTGCTGCTACAAACCAAAGTAAACATCTAGGCTTAGAAAGTTAAGAAGTTGTCCAATTGCTACAAATGATCAGCAAGTCACTTGACCAAAGGGAACGTCATACACTGCTAGACGTTCTATCTAAGCACTCGAAAGTGTTCGATTTTTCTAAATAAGGCCAAAGGCCCTTAATACCAGGGTCTTTGATACGTCATCAGATCCACACCAAGTCGGCGCATCCCATTAGGCAGAAACCTTACCGAGTGGCACCATCGGAGCGCAAGATCATCAACGAGCAAGTCCAAGAAATGCTGGAAAATGGTATAAAACAGTAATCGGCAAGTCCGTGGGCTGCTTCCGTCATTCTAGTGAGGAAGAAAGATTGTACGTGGAGATTTTGCGTTGACTACCGCCGACTAAATTCTGTTACCAAGAAAAACGTCTATCCACTGCCGCGCATCGATGACGCTCTAGACTGCCTGCATTCCACGTCCTACTTTTCATCTGTCGATCTGTGATCAGGTTACTGGCAAATTACGATGCACGAAGCTGACAAAGAAAAGACGGCATTCGTTACGACCGACGGATTTTACGAGTTCAACGTTATGCCATTGGGATTATGTAATGCTCCTGCGACGTACGAAAGATTTAGGGACTCCATATTGCGTGGTTTCAATTGGCATATATGCATGTGTTACCTTGATGATGTCATAATTTTTGAACGCGCGTTTCAGGAGCACAACACTCGCCTAGACCTCGTGCTCAGCTGCATTGAAAAAGCTGGCCTTGTATTGAATACAAAAAAGTGCCACTTTGGCGAGTGACAGACATTGGTGTTAGGACATTTCGTTGACAAAGATGGCATTAGACCTGACCCACAAAAGACAGCGGCCGTTGAATCGTTCGAGCGTCCTAAATCCGTGAAACAACTGCGTAGCTTCATCGGGCTCTACTCGTATTTCCGCCGGTTTGTACCCAAGTTTGCGCATGTCGTTCACCCCCTGACGAGCCTTCTACGCAAGAACAGCCCGTTTCAGTGGACCTCCGAGTGTGATGCCGCTTTTCACAAGCTAAAGTGTTTGTTAACTTTGCAGCCAATACTTCGGCACTGCGATCCCTCGTCGCCCACGGAAATTCACACAGACGCAACTGGCATCGGTATCGGTGCTATTCTCGTTCAGCGTTCTGGCAAGAAGGAACACGTTGTTGCGTACGCAAGTCGTTCTTTAAGCAAGCCTGAACGCAACTACACATTGACTGATCAGGACTGCCTAGTGGTAGTTTTTGCCGTGCAACGCTTTCGCTCATACATCTATGGTTGCCCATTCACTATCCTCACAGATCACCATTCCCTGTGTTGGCTGGTCAACCTTCGTGACCCATCCGGCCGCCTCGCACGATGGGTCATTCGTTTGCAAGTACATGTATTCACCATTTCATACAAGACTGGCCGCCTACACGCTGATGCGGATTGCCTCTACAGAAGGCCGCTACCATCGACAGATTGTGAAGGCGATAACTTTGACCACCTTATCGCTTTTCTGCCGTCTGGCTTTTCTGATTCCGTGGCTTTCGCTGCTGAGCAGCGTAGTGACCCAAGCTTGAAAGCTCTCTTCCCTAGAGCGACAAATTCATTGAGCGAAGGCCGATTTTGCGTCCGAAATTGTCTTCTTAACCAATGAAGCTTGTCCATGACGGGCGCCCGCTTTCTGCTAGTTGTTACTGCGTCTCTCCAAACGTCTGTTCTGCATCTCATGCATGATGACCCCATCTCTGGCCATGTAGGCACCGCACGAACACTTAGTCGCACGAAAGAGCGGTTCTAATTGCCGAAAATGTGCAAGACAATTCAGAACTACCTGGCCAGCTTTACGCAGTGCCAGAGCCACAAGCGGCCCTCCTCGGGTCCAGTTGGTCACTTGCAAACTGTAAGGCCTTCCGATTCCCCTTTTGAAAAAGTCGGCATTTATCTGATAGGACCATTTCCACGCTCCTCAAAAGGTAACCGGTGGATAATTGTATGCGCCGACTACCTGACGCGATACTGCGAGACGGCTGCCTTATGCTCCGCCACGGCAGTCCAGGTTTCGGAGTTCCTACTGCATTCAGTCAACCTCCGACATGGACCGCCTCGCGTGATAATAAGTGACCGTGGAACACAATTTACCGCTGATATTGTCGAATCATTACTTCGTTTGTGTGCCTCCAAGTTCCGACACTCAACTGCGCTCGGTGAGGCCTCAAACTAACGGCCTCATCGAGCGCACAAACCAAACGTTGATCAACATGTCAATGTATGTCGCCTGCAAGCACAAAAACTGGGACGAAGTTTTACCATTCGTCACGTACGCCTTCAACACGTCGAAACACAAAACCACAGGGTACAGCCCTTTCTATTTGTTCTACACTCGCTCACCTCGACATACGCTGGGCACTATCTTTCCTTTTGTCATCCATGACGATTTAACAATTGCGGAAACTTTGTGTCGTGCGGAAGAGACACGTCGACTAGCTTGCTTACGTACACTGGCAGTGCAAAAGTCCTCCAAAACTCGCTACGACAGTCAACACAGGCATGTAACCTATGCCCCCGGTGATATAGTGTGGGTGTGGACACCAACACGCAGACCTGGCTTGAGCCCAAAGCTACTGGCACACTACGCCGGTTCTTTCGTGATACTCCATCGTCCCAGCGAGGTCAACTATGAAATTGCACGTGTCACCACTAGTGGCCAACGTTCATGCAAGACAGAGGTAACGCATGTTGCCCGCCTGAAGCCGTTTACACAAAGGATGCAAGAATGACTCGCCCAAAGGGCTTCGTCAGAGACCAGAGGAATGATAATGGGTATCACTACTAGGAAAAAGAAGAGGAGCGCGGGTAGAGAATGAAGACGACGTTGCCTCCACTGCAATTCCTCTGAGTGGGTACGAGCCATGACGGTGGAGATCATAATCAATATACTGTGATCGTGTCGCCGACTCGGGGCCCATTAAAAACCCCCATTAAGTTACCTTGCCTTGTGTAACAATATATATATATATATATATATATATATATATATATATATATATATAACAATCATGACGGGCGCCCGACATAACGCTGTAGGGTCTCGCATTGGCGAGCGAGCACGCCACGCTCTCGGAGCGAACTGACATAGCAGACTCGGTCGGTACAAACCAAACAATACACATACAATTATTTAACTAATTTACAACGACGATATTGTCTGCCGAATGATACATCAATCATAATCAGCCCACTAAGACATCCTTACACACAATCTCTATACACTTCAAAATATGACAAAGACACAATAACACACCTAAGGTGGCGTCGCCAACGCTTGCCTTCCTCGAGGGCCCCCGACGCGCAGGCCCGCGGTGCCCCGCACCGAGGACCCTCGCTAGAGACAGACGTTCGCGGCAACCTCGCGTGCAGAAGAGACTCGCTCCACTCTCGCCCGCCATCAAAGCTCGACTCCGACAGGGGTCACTGCCGGTGCTACCCCTTGAAGATGATGCCGATAGTGGAGCTCAACGCGAATACAACGCCACGTGCCGCCCGGCGGTCGTCACCCAAAATGCGGCTTTAGGGCAAGACTTGTGCGCCACTCTGCGCAAACAACTTTACTGGGTGTGTCAGCACCCCCCCCTTCCAAATTTTCCCAATCATAAATCAAACTACACCTCGAAAACAAAAAGCTAAGCTACACAAGCTTTAACAAAAAATGATATCACATGTCCATGATGTCCTTGCACCATGACACCGCCGCCGGCCTACACTGCTGCACTGTCCGGCTCGACTTCACCTCAGTACCGGCCCCACAACATCAACATTGCTGTCGGCGCGACGAACTGTCGCTAGCACCAACACGTCTTCAAGTTGCGACCAGCCCTCACGAGGGCGCCGGACTGCCGGCAGTTGCGCAGGTCCCAGGCCTCTTCGTGGCCTGACCTCAAGACCACATTCCTGGCCAGCGGCGCTGACGATGCGCACAAGACAGCCGCCCATAGATCACATCACTCCCGCTGCGTATATTCCAAACACTCGAAACAAGGAAGCAGGGCCTAGGAAAGGGATTTTCGGGCTTTTTGCCCACGTGGTACGATGGTCAGTACGGATAGCTAATACATCGGCGGCAGCCGAGACGCCCATCACAAATAAAATAAAGGTCACTTTTCCTAAGTCGTCCATCGCAAGATAAAAAAAAAATGGCAGCATATCTACGGAGTGAATGATGGAGAGTGGGGCGAAGCATTCGTCCGCCCATTCGTTCTTGTTTCTGTCCATCCACACGTCCGTCTGAGCGACCGTCCATGCGTCCATCCGCCCGTCCGTGCGTGCATCTGTTCCTGCATCCGTTCCTAGGTTCGTCCATGCACCCGTCCTTGCGTTCGTTCATGCGTCCATCCATGCATCTGTTTGTGTGTCCGTTCGTCCATTTATTCAACACTCCAAGTACCACCATCTTGCATCTTTTCATCATACATTCCTTATATAGAAGCACCACCATCCAGCGGACATTCCACGAACTGAACGAGAGGTGGCACACGCACACTTTCTTACGGCTTGTGCTTCGGGTCTACTTCCCACCTTTAACCACCTCGAGTTCATGGTATATACTAGCTCACTGTATTCACGGAACTACGGCCCAACGCTCGCTAAACCTTTCCAAAATCAAGGAGGTGACTCCCAGCGAGTGTAATGTAGCAACATTTTCTTGTCAGATAGTGCTCATTGTAAACGCTAATGATTGCAAATGGGAAATGAAAGACAGGAGAATTCGGCTTTTACTTTCTTACGGCTTGCGCTTCGTATCTACTTCCAACATTTAACCACCTCGAGTTCATTCATGGTATGTACTAGTGCATTGTATTCATGGCACTGCGGCTCAACGCTCGCTAAACCTTTCTAAATCTAAGGAGGTTACACCAAGCCAGTATAATATAGCAACTCTTTCTTGCCAGATAGTGCTCAATGTGCGATTGGCTTGTACATTGAGCCCTATTTTCTATTGTTCAACAACGCACAGAAGAAATGTCTCATCGGCACAACCTTGTAGGTCGAAATGTTATACTTGTTACATACTACGACGGCTATGAGGGACGAACGGGTGCCGCTATATGGAGCTTCACCTTTTAAAAAGTGAGAGAAGCAGAGCGCAACACCTTAACGCCACGATCCACCTAGTTATGCCACGTGCGACAGGCAGCTGCGCAGGGCCTTAGGCCTAATGAGTCACTCGACAACAACCGACATCTACCCAGCACCTAGCCTAGGCGCAGAAGAGGCAGCTGCGAGGAGACATCCACACTGTGAGGTGACCCTATCGCTCGCCGTACACAGTATCCTACCGAGCGATCGGCGTCCACTGCCCCGGGCAATGTCACGACGCCGTGGCGTCGAGCCGCAATACAAGTCAGCAACGACGCCTGGCTCCCTGAGCCCAAAGAGAGTAAAGAAGCTATTTACGGAAAATTGGACCACCCACGAGGTTTCCGTACTCACTCGCTTCAGGCCTGGCCTACAAACCACGTGCTTTAGGCCTTGCTGACCCCAGGATGTAGACCTAATGGCTCTCGTCCCAATTCAACAACGATTTTGAAAACTAACACCTGTCAGCACCCCCACAATGTTTATTTAGTCGACATTTCGGCAGGAGTCCCATGTTTTTCAAGGCATAATAATATGTAACATCGTCCGTGCCTTCTTGCAGCTTGTAGAGACAGCAGTGAAGGGGATCGAAGGAAAAGGTGAACAAAAAAGTTCACATCTTAGCCGCAAAGGCGTAGCAATGAACGCAATAGCAACCAATCTGAAGGTCACGCGCAGAATGGTTAGCATATCGAGACGTACCTCGCGTTTCTCATGCACAAGTGACGCACAAAACGCACTCACAGGTAGAGATGAACGCGAATAAGCGTTACTTCGCCCTGTCTGAAGAGCACGCCCTTTTCGCAAACGGAAGATGTGCAATGGTTGCAGTGCCCTTTGTGCGCCCGGTAACTACAACAGAATACGTACGAGACGTACGATCTTCCCCACTGCAAGAGAAAGGCTTGCGATAGAGCGTACAACCCCTTGTTTTCTATGTGTACGCGTGAAAGACTAAAGTACGCGTGAAAAGTACGCGTGAAAGTACGCGTGAAAGACGAGAGCCTCCACCCGCTCACTGCGCCATTTTGCTGAAAATGCTGAAATCACGTTAGTCCCCCCTCCCCACGAGATTTCTGCCAACAGCTGGAAGGGGTAGATATAAATTGCTTGCCGTTTAACGTCCAGGAAGGTACCCCAGAGTGACACTGTGGTTAACTTCTCATATTCACGACATGGAGGTCCCACGTCGGATTCCGCGCACCGAAGTCTTTTTGTAAAGTATTTTTTCATTGTATTTTAATATAATATCGCGATAAATCAGAAATACTGGGGGTTTATTAAACCACCGAGTAGCCAGCTCCAGGGCGATGCGTCAGTCGTGGCTGGATATCGAGCAGAAAAGCAACACGCGATCTTCTTTTTTTTTCTCTAGATTGAGAGCCGCTCTTGCTGTCAGCCCACTATTCACGGGTGGCATTATCTGCCCTTTTGAAAAAAAAGACCAAGATAGCGTAAGATATGTATATAGCACCACCCTGATGCAACTAAACGGGCATGTGAAAAAAAAAGAAATTGGAAATTTGGCTAAAGTGAAAGCAAAAATTAAAAAGCGTGAAAATATAGGGAAAGTCAATGAACAGAGAAGCAAGTTCAAGAAAATAAAAAAGCGCAAAAAATGTTGTACGGTCAAAAAGTTACGAAGAACGCGCAATAAATGATTCTATGCACAACACATGAACGACATCCGGGCTTCGTCATGTACTGCTCCGTGCCAGTAGTGTTGAGTCCGGAACCACTTCGTAGTTCACGCCACTGACCCAGCCTAACACTTTGTATGGGCCAAAGTACCGGCTCAGTAACTTTTTCTCAAGGTCACGGCGGCGGACGGGCGTCCAGAATCAAACTTGCTCTCCGGAATTGTAGAAAATTTCTCTGTGGCGGGTGTTAAAGCATCATGCTTCTGCCGTATGTTGACGGCCGATGTGCAGTCGCACGAGCTGCCGAGCTTCTTCCACACGCTGCGAATTCTTTGGTGTCAGTTGCCAACTAACTCGCCATCGTTTTGACACGTTCGCATAAATTTCATATTGATGTGCACTTTGCGGCTGTAGAGAAGGCGAAATGGCGTGAATCGCGTGGTCTCTTGCACGGAGATATTATACGCGAAGGTCACGTAAGGTAAAATCTGGCCCTATGTTTTGTGTTGTTCGTCGATGTACATTGAGCTCACGTCTGCGAGGGTCTTATTCAGTCGCTCGATAAGTCCAATGGTTTGCGGGTGATACGAAGTCCAAGTCCATGCCGACTTGGTCAAACGGCGTGCAAGGTGCTTCAATGGGCTAAGCAAACCAGCTGAACAGATGGTTGTATTCGGCGCTAATATTCCTGACAGACCTTGACGTACTTCTTCACGCTTGCCCAAAATCCTCACCAATAGTACCTCTCGCTCAATCTGGCAAGTGTCCGTGAGTAGCCCAGATGACTGGATGTGGGCTCGTCATGGCAATCGAAGAAGATGTCACCTCGCATGTCCCGAGAAACTACCAGGAGGTAAGCACGTTCCTTCGAACGAGTGTTCTTCTTTTACAGCACACTGTCTCGCATGAAGAACGATGTCAATGAGCGGAATAAATGAAGTGGCATGCCTGCACCCTGGTCCTCTAAATGATCTTTGATTGGACAAATCTCTGCGTCATCTTGCTGCCTTTTGCCCAAGTCCGATGAGCTAATGGCGCCCAGGAAGCCTTTGTCTTCTTCTGATTCCTGACTGACGACACGAAGGGGTGAGCGTGACAGTGTGTCAGCGTCTTCATGCTTATGGCCGAACTTATGGACGAAGGTGACAGGTGACGTCCAATTCCTGCAGCCGCAAGCTCTACCGTGCTAGTCGTCCTGAAGGGTCGCGCAGGCTTGCCAACCAAGAGAGGGCGCGCTTGTCCGTCGCTATCTTGAAGGGACGACTATTAGGGTACAGGCGAAACTTGGGGATTGCCCACGCGACTGCGTTGCACTTTTTTCTCCTTAGTGTATTAACTCGCCTCGGCACGGGATAGAGAGCGGCTGGCGTAGGTTATCACTCTTTCAATGTCATCTTGACGCTGAACGAGCACTGCACCGAGATAAAGTTTTCAGGCGTCAGTATGGACCTCCATGTCAGCATCACCATCAAAATGAGTAAGAAAGAGAGCTGAATGTATACCCTTTCGTAGAGCATCAAAAGCTGCTTGGTGCTTCTTTTTCCATACCAATGACGTGTCGTCAATTGTTAAACAATTAAGAGGTTCTGCTACCTGTTAAAAGCCATGAATGAACCGTCGATAGTAGGCGCACAATCTCAGAAAGCGCTGGAGGCTTTCTTATTGACAGGAGATAGTAACTCGGCAACATCGGCAAGCTTGTCTGGATCGGGCCGGACTCTTTCTGCTTTGAGTACATGTCCAAAAAATTTGAGTTCTCTTTAGTTGAAGTGGCGCTTTTGTGGCCTTTGTGAAGTCCGCTGATAGAATAGCCTCCAGCACGCTGCGAAGGCGGTGAAGGTGCTGTTTGAACGTGGCAGGGAAGACCACCACATCATCTATGTAGACAGGACAAGTCTGCTACTTGAGCCCTGTGAGGACAGGGTCCGTCAATCACTGGTTTAACGCAAGCAAAAAAAAGTATTCGAAATTAGCCTAGGCCGTCAGAAGTCACGAAGGCTGTTTTCTTGTGGTCTCGCTGATCTACCTCTATTTGCCAGTACTCACTTTTGAGATCGACAGAAGTAAATTAATGGGCCCGACGAAGTATATACAGCCAATCATCGATATGCAGCAGTGGGTATAAATCTTTTTGGTCACGTTGTTAAGCTTTCGAGCTTTCGGTAGTCGACGCAGAAGCGTAGCGACCCGCTTTTTTTGACAAGCAACACTGGAAATGACCACGGGCTCTTGGATGGTTTGATAACGCCATCATCAAGCATCTCGCGGAATCGCGTACGTATCGCTTCAATTTCTTTAGCGACATTCGGTGAGCGTGCTGGTGTATCGAGCGTGCTTCCTCCTATGTGGTGATCCTGTGTTTAGTGATGGACGTCTGGCGAATCTTTGAGCAACTTGAGAAGCGAGACCTGAATTCGAAAAAGAGTGCTCGCAGTGCACGCTAGTTATGGGTGGACAGATCTGGACTGGTGTCAATATTACTCAATGACGTGTCTGCTGTATCCACTAGTTCTAACGTGAGGCAATTTGTGACGTTTGCTAATTCGTGGGCAAACGCTATCGAAGTGCCATGGAAAAGGTGTCGATGCTTATTGCTAAAGTTGGTCACGAGCAATTCAGATGGGCCATCACGAAGGTGTATTATACTTCTAGCTACACAAATGTCTTGCTGCAAGAGGTATTCTAAGTTTCTCTCGGCCACCACATTGCCATCGCCCAAACCACAGCATGGGACATCGACTAGAACAATTGCTCGGGAAGAAAGCGTCACGCTCTGTTCAGAAATATGGAGTTCGTCGCCACGCCTTTCGTCATTCCGCACATTGATTGCTTGCTGGGCTGAGAACGTGACGCGGCACTCTTGCATTCGCGTTGAACCTGACGGGTTGCTGCGAATGAATACCCTTGAATCTGTACTAAGTTGTGCAGGTGCCCAGTTGAAAAACGACGTGGCCACCAGCTGTCAGAATCTGCGAGTTATGCCACCGCGTGATTGCTTTCTTCGGCTGCGTTGTCAGTTGCCCGCTCAGTATAAAATATTCTGCGCTGGTGTTCAGTAATGCATACCTGCACAACCATCAATTGTCATGACTGCACAACCATCAACTGCACAAGCATCAATTGATGGTTTTGCATGACTGCACAATTATCATTGGTCACTGCTATGAAGAGTGAAATCCAGCTATTCTTTGCAGCAGCAGGTTATGCCAAACCAGTTTCTGTACAGTTCTGCGTCAAAAGGGGGTTTTCAGCGCTTTGACGTTTAGCGACCCCCGCTCACAGAGGTCATTCCGGCTAGTTTTCCTTGCGGGGGCTGGGAGACTGTGTGGTAGAATACTGCTGGGGCGATGACGAAAATCGCCACGGTGAGGGCGAGGGCAACCGGCGCCCGGCATATTGTTGTGCATGCTGCTGGGAGATACTTTACGATGTTGCATGGTCCCTGGCCATAACGGGGTGGCGGCGAGTATGCAGAGAAGCCGCGAAGCCGAAGACTGTGATGTGGGCACTGACGGTAGAAGTGATCAGCTTCTCCGCAGTGAAAACGTAGAGGCCGGCAATAAGGTGTGCGCTAATTATCAGACTTCCGAGGAGGCGTGTGCCGATCGTAAATGTACTGGACCGGTTGCATCGAACGATGGGCGACAGAAGCGCCATGGACAATGGTCAAGGGCGCTGGCGTGTACGTGCCTTCGTAGTACGGTATATGCTGCGCTGAGTGGAGTGAAACAGCAGGAACAAGCATTGGCGGCGATGCAGCAAGGCATTTCAAAGCTGCCGCGTAGGTTGTCGCACGGCGGTATTCAGCAGGAGCTGGCGCAGCTGTATCAAGAGGCAAGGTGTCGCGGAAGGCCTGGTGCAGCTCATACTTGATCACACTTGCAATAAATCACATTTGAGTGCACGTTAAAGAACCCCAGGTGGTCTAAATTTCCTGAGCTCTCCACAACGGCGTCTTTCATAATCATATAATGGTTTAGCGAAGTTAAAGCATACTTATCGATCGAGCACTTGCAATAAAGTTTAACGTAGGATGCGGTGTTACACCAGCCTTTTGGAACTCTTCACGTACTATATGACCGATGAGTTCACATAGGCAGTCATTGCTGGTTCAAGCGGCGGTGAAAAAGTCGGTGGTGGACATGCCACTGACTTGCCTGTCATAATTGCTGGATCGCTGCTGTAGCATTATTTTTATCGGCGGGACCTCAGACAAAAACTCCGCGACTGTTTTCGAAGTGCTCGGCACGAGGCCGAGAAAAAACTACTCCTTCACTCCACGCATCAAGCATCGCAACTTCTTGTTCTCTGTCATTCTTGAATTAGCCCGTCGGAAGGGGTGCCTCATGTCTTCGACGTACGTGGTCACAGTTTTGTTAGGCAACTGGAAGCGGTCCAGAATAGCTCATTCAGCTCTTTCTTGGCAATCAGCGCTGGCGTAGGTCCGCAGAAGTTTGCACAGGTCTGCAGAATTCGAGCCACGTCATCAGCTGCCCCTCTCGTTTTCATACCACGTGCGTGCCCCGTCTTCGATACAAAAAAAAAGAGACACGACCCGTCTTCTCCGCGTCGTCCTACTGATTCAAGGTGGCTACGCACTCAAAAAACGCCAACCAGTCTTTAGCCCTCGCGTCCGTGCCATGTAACTTCGCCGGTACCTATGGGAATTCCAACGTATAGCGGTTCAACGCCTTGCTTCCCGTGTTGGTTAGCGAGCGTTGCACCGGAGCGTTGGTCATATTTGTTGACGTGGTAGGAGCAGTATCGCCGACTTCCCGAGGCAATTGCCTGATTCGGCAGCTGGTCCCACGCATGGGGGGGTTCACTGGTACTAGGCTAGTATCACGGCTCCCTAAGGGGGTCTGCAGCATTCGTGAGAACACCAAGCACTTCCACGAGTTTTTCACGGTGAATCAGAAGTGCTGGAGGGTTTGTTAAACCTCAGAGTAGCTAGGTCCAGGACAATGCGTCAGTCGTTGCTGGCTCTCGAGCAGGGAAGAAGCACGCGATCTTCTATTTTTCTCCAGATTGACAGCCACTCTTGCTGTCGATCCACTACGTGCAAGTGGCATTATCTTTTGCGGTCGGCTTACTACGTGCGGGTGGCAATATATAGATTCGTCTACATATAGGGTACAGGGCATCGACGCCGACGTTGACGCCGACGGTGGCGGTGAAATACAGCCGAGAGTGTCCATATAAGTGCTATCGCAATAAAAGAAAAAGGGGGGAAAAATTTAAGAAAAACGCGCTGGGGTTAAGAAGAAACGGCATCTCAAGAGAGTAAGGAAAACGAGCCATTTTGCCAATGACAATACTCCCCGCGCACTCAACCGACAGATATAGTATACCGGGCTTACTGTGATACGTGGCGTACCGTGATACCAGAATCGAAGTGCGCATGCGCAGATACGTACGTTACGCGTACCGATTACCGTACGCGCGGTATTTTTTAGATTTAAGGTAGCGTAGGGGCACGTAGTGTACGTAAACATGGCGGCGCTCTCAGACGCCCCCTTAGAAGTGATTTTGGCGTAGTTGTTGAAAGATTCACCTTGTTCACAGCAAACTACTGTTTAAAGTGTCTTCGCTTGTCTTCATTTATCTTCGATGACTGAGTATTACGGATAAGTTGGCGTAGTTTTTGAGATAGCTTCCCATTTAAAACGCGCTTAGGCTTAACTACAAGATCAATGTAAACAAATCGGCAACGTAGATGTTTTCGAGTTTTGTACGTGGTTCATAATTATTTACTTTTACTATCACAAAAACAAATTTCTAACATTGCTTCGCGCGATGGCATAGGCAAACATTCTCGTTTTCTTTTCATTTTCACTGTTTACCTTATTAACCATCTAATAGGTGGCGCTACCATCCCACTTGGGGGCACGTAAACCACGTAAGCGCTATTTTGCTAAACTATAAGACGCTGCCTACAAGGAACGTTTGCTGCATGGTAGCCCCATTCCCTTAACCTACGCTATCACGCAAACGCTAAACTATAACTGTCTAACCTTCCGCCAAGGGAAGCGTGTGACATCCGTTTAGTATTGCACCATGTCGTGCAATCCGATGGTGGTTTGTTTACCTTTGAAGTTTACGACACATTGGTGTGCAGAACTTAAGCGCTTTGAGTAAATGTTGGTGGCGCCAGGAGATGTGCAAAAGCCGGCAATGTGGCACCGCTCCTACTATTCATTATATGTTTTGTCTTCTGTCAATTAAGAAAAAAGGAAAGGTGTGTTAAGTAAGGAAGACAAAAAGGAGAAAAAAGAAAAAGAAAAGTAAAAGAGAAAAGACTGTACGACTTCCAAAACCACTTATCTGTGCGTTCAGGCTGTGCTTGAAGCGGCATACCGATTCTATATTGTCAGATGCATATGAAAACTGTTTAGTTTGGAAGTAATATTTCTGTCGCAACTGGAGGTTAAGGGCAGAGAACTGATCAGAGAGAGGCATTTGTGTTTTTAGTGATCGTATTGCTGACAGATTGTCTGGGTGTTCAGGTATTCCATTTGTTATCGTGTTGATTTTGTAGATAAAGTACGATTCCCGTTCGCGTTCTCTGATTATTGGAAAATTATAGTTTGATGGTGTAACCTGATGTCATGAAAGCTGTGGTCTTATTTTGTATTGTGTTTTCAAACTGGAAGGCCTGGCAGGGAACGTACATGTTCCCGCTTGTTGTTAAAACTGATTGAAAACGGCGTGTCTGTCTGGCCCACGTATTGCATGTAACATACCCCACATACCAGAAGGTATATGACGTTGTCTCAGTCACAGTCCAGTGCCCCACTTCTCCAGTGCTCAAAATCCGAGTGGGTGCTTTCCACCAGTGTCGTTATCTGCAAGTGTCTGTACACTTTGCAACTGCTTTTTCCGCAAGGGCGACACCCTGTTTGAGGTTTTTTGGCTATCTTGGAATGTATAAAATGAGCTTTTATACTTTTCGGCCGCCTTATACCACACAAGGAGGAGAAGTAAAAATTTTAAATAGTCGCACGCTCTGTTGCAGTATGCTAAAGTGTTTTCTTAGGACCTTTTTTACGTTCGGTGGGTTGCTCGTGAAAGTTACTAGCAAATTTCGTTGCGGTGCTGCTCAGCATCTTTCTGATCGTTTAGGATACTCTGGAGGTCTAAATTTTTCGCTTTTAGTCAGCCGTCGATGAAAGCTGGCGGGTATTCTTGATGAAAGAGTACTTCGCACATACGTGTGCTGTTTTTGAGGCAGTCCTCAGTGCAGGAGCAGATTCATCGAAATAAGTGTGCTTGAGAATAGGGAATGCTGTTCTTGCGACGGCGTGGGAGGCTGCTTTTGAAATGCAGGTATTGTTGGCTCTCCGTAGGTTTTTGTATAACCTAGTTACAAACGCACCATCGTTCGTTTGAATAAGTATATCAAGGAAGCTTATTTGAGTGTTATAATAGGACTGTGTAAAATAATCTCTAGGATGCGCTTGGTTAAATGCCTGTACGAAATTTAGGATCTCGATCTCCAAATGTGTCAAAACCGTGAATATGCGGTATAGGTATCGTTTACTGATTAAGTGTTTGATATCACAGGACAAAAAAATTGGACTTTATATGGCGAATAAGTATGCTAGCGTAGTTTGGGGCCATTCGTGTACCCATTGCCATGCCGCTTATATCAATGTAGTACTTACTGCTAAATTCAAAGCTGTTTAATTCGAGTACACGTCTTGTTAAGATTTCAATTGGTTTTTTTCTTGGATATGCGTCAGTGTTGTGGGGGCCGCATGATTCAACAAGTCTCCTTACACCGTAGTCATGGGAAATAGTTGTGTAGAGTGAACATCAAATGTTACCAGGAATGCACCATCTGGAATTTCAACTTCCAATATTTCCCGAAGAAAATGGTTTGTGTCACGCAAGAAGGGCTCATTTGTGGGAGGACTCAATTGTGGGTGGCCGGGGTTTCTCTCCTAATAAATCTTCGACAACATGTAAATATGACCTGGCGCCGAATGTACCGTAACAAGTGTCTTTTGAAGTTTAGAATCAATAGCGCCTTCACGTGTGAGATTCTCTAGCGTTTTTACAAATATATCTTTGTGCTCAGTGGTAGGGTCTGAGTCGAGGAGTTTGTAGATTCGTTGGTCATTTAGTTGTCGCTTGCCTTCCAAAATATAGTGCGATCTATTCAGAATAACCATCACGCCTCCTTTGCCTGCTGGTGTAATGATGAGATCTTCGCGGCTGCTCGACGCGAGTAGCGATCCCCATTCTTTCCTTGACATGTTATTCATACTTGGTTTGTGCACCTTGTAAGCATGCATGGCATCTTTCTGAACAGCGTCTATATAAATAATCCAGATATCGATCGCTGTTGGCGTCTTGAGTTCATTGGAATCCGCTTACCCCTCAAAAAAGTGGGTTCTTTTTGGGGTGAATGGTTCATCAAATAAATATTCCTGCAATCGTAAATTTCGTGCGAACACCTCTAGGTCTTTCAGAAGCGTAAATTAATCGTACTTTTCATTACTAGGGCAGAATGTAAGTCTGCGTGATAGCACACTCACTTCTTTTTCGTTAGGTTTTTTTATGTGCAAGGTTAGTGACGTTTAGTTCGTTGATATGTGGTGGCGAATTTTTCTGAACATCAGATGTCTCTGTAGTTCTCATGTAAGCAATGGTGGATATACCTTGTGGTGAAACGTTGTCTCGCGCAAATATCTTTCTCTTCATCGTTTCTATTTCCTGCGTTTTTTTCCTGCTGAAGTACGTGGAGCTCTTTGGCCTCCCACTCCGAAAGAGAAAAATTATCTCTTACATACTGCCCCTCACCTGTCAGTGCTTTTAGAGTCTATTACAGTGTTCAATGGTGACCTTAGTTAGCCCCTGTATGGCGTGATTAAGAATTTTGTTATACTTTTTCATTTCCCTTTCGGCAAAATTATGCACCGATGGTGTTAACGACAAGCGCAGCGCATTCGAAGCCGTACCTGCAGTACATAATCTTCAAGGCTACGCACGTGAAGCTTATGCCATATTGACAAATACGGCGCGGCTAGTGGGCCAGCTTTCGTTGGTGTGACATGTAACGCAGCTTATATTGTAATGTAATATATTGTAGATTGCATATATCGCATTTAAGCATGTATACTACGTTGGAACTCTCACAATTCAGATTGCCACTGATTCTTAACTGAAAGCCAGTGAATGAACTGGTGACAGTTTTTGTAGTTACCATGTGTGTACACACCTTGTACCGCGACTTTCCACAAGGAGTGCAGCCATTTTCTTTACGGGCAGCGAGCTTATAGAAGATGAAAGAATGCCACGAAGATTCCGTGCGCTTGTGTAAGCGATCCCGGATGGTTCTGGGAACACATTTCAAATGCGATTGCTTTGAATTATTATGTTATCGTGTCACTGCAATAAGGCGGTGACGTTTGGGCTGGCGTTGAGTGGGTGAGCACTAGATTAACCTTGAATGTACCTGGAGCTTTAGCGTCGGCGTTTTGCAGGTCAACCTAGTTTAGTTTTTTGGCGTGTTTTATAGCGGCATCGACTATTCCCGGTGAGTATTTACGTTGAATGAGAAAACGTTTTAGAACCTGGCGATTCGAAACAAAATGTTCGTGGTTGGAGAATATTGTATTAAACCTGCGAGCTTGTATGTATGATATTCCTGGCTTGCGATGTCGGACGTGACTGCTATGGAAACGGAGGAGTTGATGCCTTTAAGTCAGTTTGCGAAAGAGATTTGTGGAAAGCCGTTCTTCGCAAGCTGTGACGGTAACGTCAGAAAAATTTGGTTGTTGATCAGTAATTATGATTGAAATTAATGGTGGGTGGGTGTTGCTGAAATCTTGAATGAACCAAAAATATTTGCCTTACCATGTGGCCTTATTATGAAATTGTCATCAATAAAACGTTTGCAAAAGCATAATTTTAAAGATGAATTCTCAATAAATTTAGCTTCCAAAATGCCCATAAATATATTTGCGTTGTTAGGACCTACTCTAGTGGCCATACACACTCTGTTTGTTTGAATGTAGTGCGAACTATCATACTAGAAGTTGTTTAGGTCTAACATGAGCTTCATGAGAGTACCAACGGTTTCATAATCAACTGTACCATCAACTGTACGGCCAAAACAACAATCATTGTAATCCTTCATGAAAGCGAAAATGCCATCGTTGTATTGAATATTTGTGTACAAAGACGGGACGTCAAGTGTTACCAAAAATATCGTTGGGAACACCTATATCCAAAGTGTCTTTCAAGAACTGATTTGTGTCCTCTATAAATGACGAGAAGCTAAGTGGAATCTTGTTTATGAGGCTATCGACATACCTGGATAGGTTTTCAGGTACTTTTTCTATATCAAAGGTGATAGGGCGTCCGGGGTTATTCGCTTTATGTACCTTGGGCAGGAGACCAGATCTATTTGCCACAGGGCTGAGTGGAACGAGTGACCAGACTGCCATTTTATTGTTCTTTTTGTTTTTTACTAGTTGTGCGAGTGTGTCCTGCAATTCGACCTTGTAGTCGATTGTAGGATCAGTAGAGAGGGGACTGTGGAAGTTTCGATCTGAGAGCTGCCTCTCAGCTTCACTTATATAGTCATATTGATTAAGAATGAAAGTAGCGCCACCTTTGTCTGCCGGCTTGATTATGAAGTCAGGGTTATTTGATAGCTTTTAGGGTGCCCCTGTTTGTTAATAGGCTATGTCGATGGGGACGCGCGTTTTATAAGAATCCATTACTTCTTGTTTTACAGCCTTAACATATAGGTTTAAACGCCTATCGTGATGTAGCGGTGGGGTCGAATCTTTCCGCTGAAGGAGTATCACCCCGCTTCAAAGGTCACTAGAGTGATCGTTGAAATATTCTTTAAGGCGCAATCATCGGGCGAAGATGTGAGGGTTTTTAATTAGTTCAAACTCATTGAAGCACCGTTTGCTTCACAAAAACTAAGACCCTTCAAAAAACAACCTATCTGCGTGTCTGAAAGCATTTCCGAAGACAGATTTACAACATTGTCTTGCAATTCTATTTCCCTTCTGTTGGCTGGATTAGCTCGAATACCTCAGGTTGACGAAAGGAGCAAGTTGTCACGCACGTACTTTTTTTACTTGATAGCATTTAGTTTCCCAACTTTATTTTGCTGGTAAGCTACCAATTATTCAGAGTCCAGTGCGGTTATAAGCGACAGCAAAAGCGTTTTTTTTTTGTCAAACTTGTTGCCATTTCACCTTGTGGTGAGAGGATAGCTTGAAAGTAGCGGCGTTTAGTCGCAGTTGTAACCCTTTGGGCACTCCGAATGAAGTTATATGTTGTTAACGTTGACACAAGGAGCTCAGCGCAAATTGTTTTTTCTGCTAGTTTTCTAGCTTGCAAAAATGTTTCAGAATGTGTACAAAATGCAGCTTTACCAGACAAAGGTGCAGAAAGTCACTTGCACACTGTGTCCCGGTGTGCATTCCTGTTTGATGGGTAACGGCGGCCAAGGTTCAGAGAAGTCTGCGTCGCACATTCGTTGAAGAAACAAGAAGTGTCCCGGGAGGAACAGGTCTCGTCAGCATCACGTGAAGCGTTTATCATTGGGGAGTGGTTTGTAGAAATGTACATTGTTCGTGTCGGGTGGCGAGAAGTCTCACTGGAAGTGAAGTGACGCCATGGCGAGGATGCGATTCTGGTGTGCTTGAAGCAAACTTGGCGAAGATGGGCGGCAATCAGGGCAACGCCTTCAACACTGGGATGCAATCCATCAGCTGCGAACACGCAAAAAGGGGGCAGCCATTCAAGGCCGTGGTCCACGTAGAACACTTTTCGCGAGCGATGGCAGTAGTCTTGATGTAAGCAGTTGAAGAAGCAGGATTCGCTATTGCAGCGACGGATAAAATCGTGGTTGCGGCTACAACGACGTTCGTTGATGCTTCGAGAAAGTACAAGTGTGGCGTAGACTCTATTTATCTGAGGCAAGATATTTGCTATTCGATCCAGCAAAAGCCAATGCCGAATAAAGGCAACAATCACCTTCACGAACGCCATGTCTTTTGTGCCAACGCGGAGCACATGGGTTTTAGTAGTAGCGGGCACAAGGTCAAGATTCCACTGCACTTCAGTGCTTTGTGCTAAGGGCTCTGAAATGAAGGCCGAGGTTCCTTCGCAGCACGGATTGAAGCCTTCATGGACGTACTTCATCTACGAGTCGCCGATGACAATTGATGTTTGTCTTTCGGGGAACTTCTATAAGATTTCTTTCAACGTAGTTGTTTCAGGAGCCATAGTGGTTTGAATATATGTAACGGGAAAATGAGTGCACTGGCTCCAGCCTTACAAAATAGCTTGCAGTGATTTTATTAAGGGTAATTGACATTTTTCCGTACATTTCTCCGCATATATTGTGTTTAAATTAAGCGTCTATTGAGTTTTCGTATTGAGTTACACAATGATATTGGCCATCGTGTTTCAATTGAATATCAGTTTTTGTGGATGAATTGAGCGTCTTTGGAGTGAGCCAAAAGGAATTATTGACCAGCTAGTGATTTTCTGTACCGAGTTTCAATTAAAACTATTTAGGGGAGTGTGTATTCAACCTTTTTCTGTTCGGTCAAATTCGTCAATATGCAAGCGTGTTAGGCAATTGTCAAATATCACGCTACAACGAAAAAACTTGCTGCTTGAATATTTTGTTTTAGAAGTGGTACCAAATTTACTGCTATCAGTTTATTTTTTACCCATTTGCTAGCAAAATAATAAGGTTGATCGCTGAAAACTCGCCCGAGTGACAAATTTTTGTCGCGTGCGTTATTTCAATTGGAAACAAGTTCAGTTCCTCAAACAAGGTATAAACTGGGTGAAAATCACGAATTAGTGCACGCGGGTTGACAATTCAGATGAATATTACCACACATGCACGTACACAGTAATGTACGGTGTTCTCTAACTTGTTCAATCCAAGAAGCAAAACACACATACCTTAGCATCTGTCACAACACGAGCGCTAAAAATGGGCGCGCCGCCAAATTCTTGCGGTAACGCGCGGAAGAGACGCCAGGAGGTCAAAAAGAAAAAAACAACAAACATCCAAGGCTCCCCGGGCGCGCGTTCTCCCCTTGGAAGCGTGGCTTCGCCGACGAACCTCCTCACCCCCCATCGGCGGCAGAGATAGCCCGCGATATTTCTAGAACGAAGGGGGCGTGGCCACGCCGAGTTGAGTCATTCGACGCGGAGGGCAGTCGAACCGTCTCGCGCCTCTCCCCAGCCTTCGCTGCGTATCGCGCCGACGAAATGACGAGAACTCTTTGGAAGGTGGCGCGGAAGGTATTTAATCAAGCAGCCGAGACGAGAAAGCAGGAGGAGACGGAAGTGAGCGCCAGAGCGCGTAGGGATTCCGCCGTGTAGTCGGCGAAGGTTTTGGTCCGTTGGGACGAAGCCGGAGATGAAGAGGATTTCCACCTGATGGGTGAAGGCTCGAGCTACAGGCAAGAGCGTGTGTTTACCGCGATCGAGCGAAGACGCGTGGCAACAGCTGCGGGTGTGAAGCCGACGTGTTCCGGCGAAGAAGTTGAAGTTTGAAGAGTGGCCAATTGAAGACGGGAGGTTTCCTGGAAGAGAAACTTCGAGGGCTGCGGAACGGCAACAACGCTGGACTTTGAGTGAGTGATTCTCGGAAGAGTATCATCTAGACTTTGGTTCCAAGAACTTTGGACTGAATAGGTTTTCCATCTCATTAGTCTTTAAGTGTCTTGGTTGTTCCATGCACGCGACTGCATTGTAGTGCGTATTGTTGTCCCTGTCCGTTGTTTCAAGTGTGGCTGATTGTATTGTGTAGTACGTTGATTGATTGGTTTGATTGGTGACATATTGTATGCAACTATTGTGGAGTGTGCATTTTTGTGTATTGTTTTCGATCTGCCATTATTGAGAATATAATTTTGTTTGTTTATCAACTCTCGGCTCTGAATTATTCTTTGGGCCACAGCTGGCATCCGCTGGCGCGCCAAAAAGGACCACTTCTGAATTGTCCACGCGTTCGTGGTGCGGTTCGGGGGGCCGATACTTCCGCCCTTGGAATTAGCCCGGCGATCGCCTCCCTAATTAACGGGACCGGTGGGACAATTAATCTGGCGTCCGCGACATAGGACCTTTTGGTGCACAGTGTGTCCAAAGTAGTGAGAAAGAGCCTCGAGTTGTTGATAGTGCTATCGGAACGATTTTTGTGTTGTTCAGTGTTCTCCATAATGAGTGCAGGGGAGTGTTCCGGTAGACTGATTTAGGCAGATACGTTTTGCACGCGGCAAGGTTTTATTTGCGAGTTGCGAGACACAATGGATCTCGAAAAGTTAGTCGCGCTTGGTGAGAAGATGGGTCTTTCTGGCGCCGAACTACGGAAGTGGTTCACCCAGAAGGAAAAAGAAGAAAAAGAGAGAGCCAAGGAAGAAAAAGCAGCTGAGTTGGAACGAGAGAGGTTGGCGGCCGAAAGGGCGAGAGAAGAAAGAGAGGCAAAGGAGCGACAGCTGAAAGAAGAGAGGCAAGGGAGCGACAGCTGAAAGAAGAAAGAGAGCTGCAATTGAAGTTGGAGCTGGAGAAAGAAAGACGGGCAGCTGAGAGGGCAAAAGAAGAAAGAGAGGAAAGGGAACGGCAGCGACAGCACGAGATGGAACTCGAGCGGCTCCGTTTGCAACAGCGAAGTGAAACTCCCGTCCAAGCTAGAGTTGAAAGCAGCGAACGGGAGGACCACGGCTACTGCTTGAACCCAAGCAAGCTGCTCGTAGCGTTTGATGAAAGGAAGGACGACCTTGACGCGTACCTTCACCGATTTGAGACAATTGCGAGGAGCCAGAATTGGCCGGAACATCAATGGGCAACTGCTTTGAGTACTTGCTTGAGTGGTGAAGCGCTCAGTGTGTACGGCAGGCTGACGCCGACCGATGCAGCCAACTACCTAAAGGTGAAAGCTGCTTTGCTGAAGCGATTTAGATTTACCGTGGAAGGATTCCGGGACAGATTACGGACAGGAAAGCCAGCTGATGGTGAGACGGCTACGCAGTATGCCGCCCGACTTTGCCATTATTTCGACAGATGGATTGAACTTTCAGGGACAGCGCAGGAGTACGATGAGCTTAGAGAGCTCCTAATTAGAGAACAATTTCTTACTAGTTGCCACCCGAGCCTGTCGCTGTACTTGAAAGAGAGGAAGGCTGAGTCACTTGAAGGAATGCTTGAATTGGCTGATGAATTCTTGGAAGCGCAAGGTGGAACTAATTTGGCCAAGGTAAAGAAGGAGTGTCCCGATGATTTGAAGAAATTGGCTCCCGAAGAAAAGAAGCGTGCACCAGAGAGCATTCCGCGATGTTTTCTGTGCAACCGAGTCGATCATCGCGCGAAAAACAGTCGAACGATCTTTACGAGCCCTACGGCAGTCAAATGTTTCAAATGTGGACAGACTGGGCACAAAGCAGACGCATGTCGAAACGGAGCGAGTCAAACTCACCAGGTATCCTGTGTGCAAGCGGCACCGAAATCCGGTGATAATGCCGTCACCGATGGATTCGTAGAGTTGAAAAATGGGGAGAAAATTCCTATTGTGGGGGCCGTAATGTCAAAACAGCCAACCGGTGTCACGAAGGGAATGCCAGCGCTGCCTGGAAAAGTTGCGGGCAAAAAGGTTACGGTGTTAAGAGACACCGGTAGCTCCACGGTTATCGTGCGGAGAAGTTTAGTACGGGAAAGTGAGTTAACAGGCAAAACGAAACCGGTTTGCCTAATTGACCGTACAGTTCGGATGCTTCCCGAAGCAGAGATTGAGTTTGACACCCCGTACTTCAGCGGGAAGGTTACTGCTCTATGTATGACGACCCCCCTTTACGACCTTGTCATCGGAAATACCGACGGGCCGCGAGGACCGAATGATCCGGAATGTTTGGGAGAAGACCCTAAGATAGAGCCCCGGCAAACCCAGCGACCACGAGATACAGTGGAGGAGCATCCCGTGACGGATCTTACTAGAGCCCAAGGTGAAGCTGCGGCGCAAGAGACAGCGAAGGAGAAGACGATCGTGTCGAATAAGTTCACGGGCCGAGCAACCGGACTTACGTCGGCACGACCTCAACCGACCGACAGTGTAAAGGAGACGGAGTTGGCCAGCCGGGCAAAATGTAGAGGCATGATCATGCGTGTAAATAAACAGACAGGACACGTCGAATGTAATGACGCGTTAACGGTGTCGGAAGAGACAACGATGGCTAAGACGACGCCTCAGATATCGTCGTTGGAAAGGGCTCGCCGAAAAAGAACGTGGAAACACAAGAAGAGATCGAGCGAGCACCGCAAAAAGGGGCACAAGCGCTGCTCGAAGTACTCAGGATAAGTGCTGAGGTCGAATCAGAATGTGTTGGGCAGTGCTGAGTGCCATATGTTGTGTTATCCTGTGTCACAAGTGTCGAAGTGTTGTGCTGTGATGTGATGTATAGTATTGGACTATTGTTGTAATGAGAGAACTTTGTACATTTGTATTATTGGGAATGTGTGGTGGAGTGTTGTACTCATGTGCTTGTGGTTGTGTTTTCACGTGTTGTGTAATGAATTACAATGTACAATTGTATTAAGTGATCTATTGTGAATGTGACGTGTCATGAGCGATGGACTAAGTTACAGTCTGTGAGAGTGTGTGGTGACTGTTCGCGCTCGTTTGTGTGGTTTTGAATATTATGAGATAATATTCTTAAAGTGGGGGGCAGTGTCACAGAACGAGCGCTAAAAATGGGCGCGCTCGTTCTGTGACAAAAGAAAAAAAGAAAACAAACAACCAAGGCTCCCCGGGCGCGCGCTCTCCCCTTGGAAGCGTGGCTTCGCCGACGAACCTCCTCACCCCCCATCGGCGGACAAGATAGCCCGCGATATTTCTAGAACGAAGGGGGCGTGGCCACGCCGAGTTGGGTCATTCGACGCGGAGGGCAGTCGAACCGTTTCGCGCCTCTCTCCAGCCTCCGCTGCGTATCGCGCCGACGAAATGACGAGAACTCTCTGGAAGGTGGCGCGGAAGGTATTTAATCGAGCAGCCGAGACGAGAAAGCAGGAGAAGACGGAAGTGAGCGCCAGAGCGCGTAGGGATTCCGCCGTGTAGTCGGCGAAGGTTTTGGTCCGTTGGGACGAAGCCGGAGATGAAGAGGATTTCCACCTGAGGGGTGAAGGCTCGAGCTACAGGCAAGAGCGTGTGTATACCGCTATAGAGCGAAGACGCGTGGCAACAGCTGCGGGTGTGAAGCCGACGTGTTCCGGCGAAGAAGTTTAAGTTTGAAGAGTGGCCAATTGAAGACGGGAGGTTTCCTGGAAGAGAAACTTCGAGGGCTGCGGAACGACAACAACGCTGGACTTTGAGTGAGTGATTCTCGGAAGAGTATCATCTAGATGTTGGTTCTAAGAACTTTGGACTGATTAGGTTTTCTATCTCATTAGTCTTTAAGTGTCTTGGTTGTTCAATGCACGCGACTGCATTGTAGTGCGTATTGTTGTCCGTGTCCGTTGTTTCAAGTGTGGCTGATTGTATGGTGTAGTACGTTGATTGAATGGTTTGATTGGTGACATATTGTATGCAACTATTGTGGAGTGTGCGTTTTTGTGTATTGTTTTCGATCTGCCATTATTGAGAATATAATTTTGTTTCTTCATTAACTCTCGGCTCTGACTTATTCTTTGGGCCACAGCCGGCGTCCGCTGGCGCGCCAAAAAGGACCACTTCTAAATTGTCCACGGGTACGTGGTGCGGTTCGGGGGCCGATACTTCCGCCCTTGGAATTAGCCCGGCGATCGCCTCCCTAATTAACGGCACCGGTGGGACAGCATCCATGTTGATTTTTAGCGAAACGACAATAGAGAAGACAGATCACTTAGTTAATGAAGCGCCTGTTTCTGAATAACTGTGGGGTGCGGCCTACCTGTAAGAAATAGAAAAAATAGAGAAGGCCTTGTTGTAAAAATAAAGTACTTTGGAAAAGACAGCTCAGTGTTCTAAACCCGAATGATTACGCAGTAATTTTTCTAAGAACATCCTACGTCCAATACTTTTTCGGTTTTCCTAACTCACCAATAGAACGTATGAAGCCAATGAAAAATCATAAACTTACCTTCAAGATAATCTACTAAGGCAAGTGGTTTTCAGATCGATCAAATACAGTGAATGTTGATCACTAATCTAGGTGACGCCATCTATTTCTGTAGTTTGCAGAACGAAAGTTGTGCTGGAGTCTTGCATGTGGGCGAGGTGTTCATTTTTCCGCTGGAAGGTTGCGATGTTGGGTCTGATGAACAGCCGTACCGCTGGCCCAAACGTCCGTGTACCGTAACAATGGCATCATATGCAGCGGAGTAGCTTCTTAATTTTTGGCAGATTGTATGCAAAAATCACTGCACTCACTTTACCCGAAATCAAGGCAAAAAAAAATCAAGTGACAAGCACGAGCCACACTTGTGACTCCGGTGAACGATTGTGAAGAGAAAAGTGCAGTACCGAGGGATACACAACAAGCGCAAAGCGGCCATCTCAAGGTTACACCTAAAACAGGTGTAACTGGCAGGTAATACTGTGAACTTTGTTTGAGAACATATGTTCAACTTTTTATAAAGCAATGTTAAACACACTACAAATTATTCTTTTCTCGTTCTACTTTCTTGATCGCAACAGCAAAAGGGGTCAAGCGCCTTTCCACCCGTTCAGTGGTCGCAAACTCCCCGTGGTTTCTCCGCGTTAGCATCTGCACGTGCAACCACGACCGCTCTAGGCTTGCTAACAAAAAGAGAAAAAAAACTGTTCAGACCGGCGAGATTTTGAACAATGGAGTGCGCAATCCACAGCCCACAAATCTCCCCCACACGAGTTGACAGCAGCGCAAAAAGGGGCCGACCTTCGAAAGACGCTGCGAATCTGCAATCTCCGCGTAGAACCGCTACCACGATTCTTCTTCTCCGCATGTTTACCATACATTTATTGAATAAATAAATATATCGTTAATAAAATAATGCAATAATAACAACCTTGGAGGTCCTGTCTCTCAATGCACAGAATGTGGATCGCTATAAACAAAGAATGAAAAATATTTTTGCGAATCTCAGAAGGCAAGTTTTTTTCGCGTCAATAATGAAAATGCATTTACAAAACTTGACTACTACATATCCGTGTTCGCAATTCAGAAACACGTGCGTCGGACAGCTAGTACCTGAAAAGATTTTCTCGCGTATAGTTTTATGTAATACATAGCTATTTCCCGGAGTACTGCAATTGTATGCATGATGCAGGGCCCATAATGACGAATGCCGTTTGCAGAAATATACCCGCAATAAACCTCCAGAACACACACACACACACACACACACACACACACACACACACACACACACACACACACACACACACACACGCGCGCGCGCGCGCGCGCGTTTTGTGCGTTGGGCCTCTGATGTTGATGTACCTAGGTGTCAACATCCATCATCTGTTATCTCTCATTTAGAGTGATCAATCGTAGGTCAATTAAACACGTAGTGACTGCGGTTCAGTTGAACGTTCTTTAACGCATGTCAATTAGTTATGTAGTGAATGCGGTTCAAATAAACATTTCTTAACGCATGTCAATTTGAAATGTAAAGAGTGAGAGTGAATTTACTTCTTCGTACATCATGTAATTTACATTTTTATTCAGTGCACTCATCAGAAGTTGTCGTTCATTTGACCATCTATTGAGTCAAAAAGACATTGGTACGTAATCAATTGAAACTCAAAGTACATTTTTGTAAGGGCGTAGTAAAAACGGAAGCGAGAAAGCATGACGTACGGCGAACCACTTTTAATAATCAAAAACGTTTCGGCTGATGGCCCAGCCTTCGTCATTGTGACATGTATTGCAGTTTTCGTAAACATTATATACATTTCTAAAATGTTTTGGGATATGCGCAATGCCAATCGGTAGTGATGCGTTATGATTATACAAAAACGCTAAATACATAAAGTGTAAGACGCAATACGTAAAAAACATGGACACAGCAACCACCTCCTATTGTCATGGCAGTTTCAGGATAAGCGAAAGAGATTTCAAATATAAATGGCGTATGGTGTGTAAAAGCGTTGTTACAATCATTCGTAAAGAATGAAGCATATGAGCAAACGATGCATACCAAAAATGACCAGGTCAACTGAGTTTTTATAGTAGCGAACAAGCAATGCTCTGCCAAAAAGAAAACGATGAAGTAAAGAAACAGGAAACGAAATAAACATCTCGGAAGGGCAGGGGACACCAAAAGTAAAAGAGGCTGTATTAGTGAGTGCGCCCGCGTGTTCGTTAACTACAGAGTCAGGGTACTGAACTTGTAGATTAGAAACGAGTTGTGGATTTCCATCTCAAGATGTGGGCAGAAAGCGGATTCCAATACTGTTGCTTCATTCTTGTCGAAAGAATGAGCCGATATTGTTAGATGTTCCGCTAGAGGCAGATTGTTAAGTGTTTTGTCGTGAAACTTATGATTAATAAATCTAGTTATATATATATAAAATAAGGGAAAGAGGTGTATACCTAAGGGCTCGTTTTCCCGTGTTTTAATACAATATTAATGAGATATAACAGACAGTAATGCCAAGGAATGTACAGGGGAAGTTATTAAAACCAATAGAATGTATATAAGAAGAAAGAAAAGTGGATGAAAAAAATTACCAACTGTGAGCAGGAAACAAACCTACGACCTTCGAATTACGCGTTCGATGCTCTAATCACTGAGCTATCACAGCGGCCCTCCTTCCATCCAATTTTTTGGGTTTATCTGTGAATTTAGAAGTAGGAGTGACAGTCAGCGCCATCTATAAGCCAAACAACGAGTGTGAAAACACTCTTATGCGCATGTTTGGCGTCACGTAGCACGTGAACTTATTATGAGCGGGCAGCTCAATAATTGTCCCTCTTATACAACCTAAACACACCAAGTCTGCCAGTACGAGACCCTCGTTCAATGAAATAAGGGAAAGAGGTGTATACCTAAGGGCTCGTTTTTCCGTGTTTTATTACATTATTAGTGAGATATAACAGACAGTAATGCCAAGGAATGTACAGGGGAAGTTATCAAAAACCAATAGAATGTAAATAAGAAGAAAGAAAAGTGGATGAAAAAATTACCAACTGCTCACAGTTGGTAATTTTTTCATCCACTTTTCTTTCTTGTTATTTACATTCTATTGGTTGTAGTAACTTCCCCTGTACATTCCTTGGCATTACTGTCTGTTATATATATATATATATATATATATATATATATAACGTTATTAGACCCAAGTGTAATGTATATATGAACAACAAAAGTGCATAAAATATAATTTTTCATGGGCAGGAACCGTACCGGCGACTGACGGACAAACAAGGCCTTAAATATACACTTTTTTCTCTTACTCATGAACGAGGGTCCCGTACTGGCAGGCTTGGTACCTTAGGTTGAATACCAGGAACTATTGGTCAGCGAGCAGCTCATAAAATCTTCACGTGCTACGAGGTGCCACACATGCTCATAAAGTGTGTGCCACACTCGCCGCCATGGATTTTGAGGGCACTGACTGACATTCCCACGTTTAAAAATTCACACATATACCCAATAATTTGGCTGGGAGAATAGCCGCTGTGGTAGTTCAGTGCTAGAACATTCAACGCGTTACTCGAAGGTCGCACGTTTGGTTCCTCCTCACGGAAAGTCACAATTTCAACCCCCTATCTTTCTTCGCATTTACACTACAATTTCTGTAAATCTCAATAATATTGTGTCAAACACGGAAAAACAAGCCCTTAGGTATACTTATTTTCCCTTAATTCTACGGCAACCAATCCTGACTTTTTATAATCTAAGTATATATATATATATATATATATATATATATGTATATATATATTGACAGGGGCGCCGAGCAGTTAAAGGCTTAAAACTTCCTAAAATGCACGCTTACCAGCCTCTGCCACAATACGCGGCACCCCTCCTTCTACGACGAATTGTTTACCGGGACTACGATTGGGTTAAAGGCTTAGAACTTCCTAAAAAAGCTCTTTTTTGCCCCACACCGAACCGCCAGTGCCAGGAAGCACCAATTGGTCGGGAGGAATGCGTTAGTGAAAAGAAACATACACAGACCGCTGACATCAGCAAGGTGAATGGGAGAAGGGGGAGGGAGATGAAGGTGGAAGTCGAGGGAAGAGTGAAGGGGGGGAAGTGGAAGGAAGAGTGGAAGGGGGGCGCCCGAGGGGAGTCCACCATATATTATTTTTTCTCTTCTTCTT